>CM076571.1:809977584-810238814 GCA_034641835.2 Pinus albicaulis
ATTTTAGAAATTATATTACAGGCTATCCTGTTATATTATATACAGACCATTCTGCTATAAAATATTTAGCAAATAAACCTGTCACAAATGCCAGAGTAACTCGATGGTTAATTTTATTGCAGGAATTCGACATCACAATCAAGGACCGGCCTGGCAAAGAAAACCCTGTAGCCGATTTTCTTTCGAGAATACCAAAATCAAGCGATGCAGCAGCAGTTGAAGATCAATTTCCGGATGAGCACCTGTTTGTTGTTGCCGTTCAAACACCCTGGTATGCTGATGTTGCCAACTACCTCGCAGTAGGTAAACTACCAAAACATTTAACTCCTAATGAGCGCAAGCAGATTGTTCAGAAAAGTTCTCGATTCTCGTGGATTGGGGGCTATTTGTTTCACACAGGAGCAGACATGCATATCGGGCGATGTGTTAGAGAGGATGAAATCTTTGACATCCTAAAAGCCTGTCACGATGGACCGTGTGGGGGGCACTTCGCTGAGCGTAGAACTGGACATAAAGTATTGCAGACAGGATATTACTGGCCTACGATCTTCAAAGATGCAAAGAAGTTTGTCCAAGCTTGTGACAGCTGCCAGCGAGCAGGACGACCTGGTCAAGCTGATGAGATGCCTCTGAAACCACAGTTAGTCATCGAACCATTCGAGCGGTGGGCTCTTGATTTCGTTGGACCTATCAACCCTTCATCAAATCAGAAAACATATATTTTGGTGGCAACAGAATATGTCACCAAATGGGTTGAGGCAGAAGCATTGCCAAGAGCCACAGAGGATTCTGTCATACAGTTCCTGTTCCATCTATTTGTTCGTTATGGCCTTCCCAGAGAAATAATTACAGATGGAGGACCATAATTTGTTGGGCATAAATTAGCTGCAACACTTAACAATTATCATGTCCAGCATAAGATCACTACTCCATATCACCCACAGGCGAATGGGCAGGTAGAAAGTAGCAATAAGATAATAGAATCAATCCTAATGAAAACCATTGCATCACATAGGCGTGATTGGGCTACCCGACTACCTGAAGCACTCTGGGCCTATCGAACCACATGGAGGAGCACCACCGGTTACTCACCTTATCAATTAGTGTTTGGAAAACAACCCATTTTTCCTATCGAATTCGAAATCCAAACATTACGGACAGCACAGGAAGTTGGCCTAGATCTAACCGAGGCACAACTCAATCGACTGCAGCAGATCAATGAATTAGACGAAGTCAGGCTCTCTGCATTACAAAATACAGCATTAATTCAACAGCAGCGAGCCAAATGGCATGATGCGCTCATCAAGAACAAAGTCTTCCACGAGGGAGACTGGGCTCTGTTATACGATTCTCGGTTTCAGGACTTCCCTGGAAAACTTCAGACTCGATGGTTGGGACCATACGAAATCGAGAAGGTGCATGACAACGGAACCCTTACTCTAATCACCATTGACGGTTCTGGATATGCATTCAAAGTAAATGGTCACCGAGTCCGTCTCTATCGTAAACCACTCACTCGGGAATCCTTCTGCCAGCAGCTACGCCGAGACACTGATATGGAGATCTTAGGAGAGGAAGAGAAATCTTCCTCACCTGTAATTCATTAAGGGTTCATTTCTTTTTTGCAATTTGTACATAAATTCTTGTTTTTTTTGAGTGATTCTTGTACATAAGTTTGAATTAAATATCTTCTTGTCATTTTTGTTGTTCCTTTTCTTTTACAGAGTTTGATTTTTGCTTTTCTAATAGCATATGCGTGTTTGTTTCTATATGTTGGTTTTTGCTTGTTTTGCTGTTCCTTTTCTAAAGGAACAGCATTCGGGATCTCTGCTGTTCCTTTTTCAAAGGAACGGCATTATTACATTTTCCGCTGTTCTTTTTGGTTACCACTGTTCTTTGTCTTCAAAGAAGCAGCGTTCTTTTATTGCTATTGTTCCTTTTTCAAAGGAAGGGCATTTTGAGTGTTTTTATAATATTTTTATTTTTGCTGTTCCTTTTTCCCAAAGGAACGGCATTTGCATTTTTGTTGTTTTCTTTATCATCTGTCGTTGTTTCTTTTTCAAAGAAACACCACTCGCATACTTCTGCTCTCCTTGTGAAACAACTTATTCTTTTGCTGATCTAAATTGAGGATGCTTCTTGCCCGTCTTCTTTCTAGTCTTTAAGATACAGCTATGTATTTGTGCAATGACATATAAAATCACAACATACCGAAATCTGCAAACCATAAATCGCTATATCTATAAGGCTCTGCATTAGTAAGAGGACAAATGGAAGGACATACTTATTTCTTACCTTTTGTTGACATGGTTTTACTAATTTTGCCTGATTGGTTATCTTTATCATGCTGATTCCCTTAAACTTTTTTATTAGTACTTGGGAATAAGAGCAAAGAGTTTATATCTTCCTATTGAGATAATAAGACTTCTTCCACCATTCCTACTCTTAAGGAGTGTTGAACCACCCTTTGTGTATAAATAAGGAAAAGTATTCTATGAAAAAGAAAAAATATGTGAACTGTCGAATGCAGGATAGGGGGTCTCATCGAGAGCCAGCCTACCATGATCATGAGGATGGAAGTGAAGTGGCATTCCCATTCTGGCCACCACACCAGGGATATGGTCCAAAAGGTATATCAAATAAACAAACCTTGGAACAAGAGGTCTCATCACGAGCCGGCCTGCCCACGTTTCGCTCTTTCCTCGTGAATGGCATTATGGTTAACTGGTCTCCAAGCCAGCATAATGGTCTACATTTTGATATAACAACATTCCTAAGTACACAAAGGATTATGGTTCCGAGGGTAAAAAAACAACTCTGCCAAGGTTATGGACACCTGTTGGCAGCAGAGTACTGTTAATGGTATTGAAGTCACCTTGCTTACACCAATAGGTAAGATACTAATACTCTTTTGTTTCTTATATCCGAGAAACTAATCATATGTCATTTCCCGATTTATATATCGCATGAATATTTATCATTACCAATCATGGCAACGGAAGTGACCATGACCACTTGAGATTGGCAAGTACGATACATGCCCTATCCATCAGCCTCAAATCATAACACAGCAGCCTCTTATATCATACGCGATCAATTCTCCGCCTCGATTTCGGTAATTTGTTGTCCTTTGCAACATAGCATAATTCCATATGTTGTTCCTTTCTGACTTGATTGCAGACGGGGTGCCGCTCCTTTATTTGCCGGCTGGGACAGCCTATCACACTGCGGGGGGGGAGGTTAACCTCATCATTCCCTGTATTACGTGTCCACTCACCATTCGGGAAAACTAGTATACGACGGTTTGGCATATTTTAACGGCATGGCATTTCTATTTTCGCACAAGTTTCTTTCTGTTTCACTATTGCATGCTCTGTGTTTTCTTTCTCGTAACCTTGCGATTATCATCCTCCCTGCATTTCAAACAGAGAACGTTTTTGCTGTTCCATTTAGAATTCGCAGTGAAACCATGGGAGGAAGGGCAATTCGAAGTGAGCCTCAACAGCTGACGATCTCCGCTGCTGCCCGGGAGATCCTGGAAAGAGCAGGATGGTTGAATTATTTCAATCGCCTACAGGAGTCCAATGAAATAGTAGCGATGGAATTTTTGCAGAATTTACAAGATGACCACTCCACAGTAAGAGGGAAGCGGATAGCGGTCACTGATGCCATAATTGCAGAAGTTTCAGGACTACCAGCCACCGGACCGGTATGGACATTAAAAAAGGAACGACTACAGAAGGTCATGGAACTGTTCCAGGACGAAGGCTAGAATCTGACAATTAAGGGGAAGGGTATTCTGCCAGCAACCCTCGGAGAACCTTGGACGGAGCTAACAAGAACGGTGCAGAGTTATATTACTTGCGAAGGAAGAAAAGACGTGGTAAGACCACGACACCTTAAACTTTTAGCTGTTTTAAAGCAGAGATGCTCTGTGAATTTACCCGCACTCCTGAACTCCTTACTGCATGATGCTGCACAAAGTATGAAAAAGGCACATCACATAGAATCAATCGTTAGTCATCATGGGTTGATACGACTAGTTGTTAGTTATGGTCTCAACCAGCAGCAGAGCAGCTGGGAAGAGTTGATTGCACAAATTGAGGGGGGATTGACAGAACCATCCCCAAAACGCAGACATTCTATAAGCACACCGGAGTGTCCAGAAAAACGTGGAGAACATGTTGCTAGTACATCAGAACAACCAGAGTTACATCAAGAATCGGCAAAGCGTAAGCATGCCATTGATTCACCCGAGCAACCAGAGGAACCCAGAAAATCAGCTCGGTTAGCTCAGATGAGAGGAAGCATAAATAAGCCCATAAAATCAGCCCGGTTGGCTCGGATAAGAGGAAGGCTGGAAAAGCTTCAAGGAAGCACCAGCCAACCAGTGATAATTGAAGATGAGCAACCCGAAGAAGAAGCAGCCGAGCCTTCGGGAACAGAAATAGAAGCAGAAACTGAACAGGAGGAAGAAATGGGACAACAGGAGGATAGCCCATTACAAGACCTACTAGAAGATGATGACTTGGCCGCCATCCTAGCCAATATGAGTAAGTATGGTCAACCTTCTAGTTCAGAGAACCCCCACGACCAACCCCAGGAAGAGAACATGCCTGTTCATGATGAAGAGGAGGAAAATACTGAACGGGAACAATCTGTTCCCATGTCACAAGAGGAAAATCTAGAGGGAGTAGGAGAAGAAACAACATTTGCTCAGGAAGAGACAGACTCAGTCGAGGTCCCTACTCCAGAACAGCCAGAGCAGAGCAGTGAAGAAGAACCCCAAGAGGAAGATTTAGAAACCAGTCATGATCCAGTCCGCAGCAGACAGACTGCTGTTCCTTCGAAGGAAACACTGGAAATTAAGAAGTTGCGGAAGGAACAGAATAAATTGTTGAATACGATAACCCAGCTCAGACAACAAATTAGGATTCTGAAAAGGAACCAGAAGGTAAGAAAGACTGGAGGGAGGAAAAATAAGGCCAACAAGCGGTCTGCTGTTCAAAACCCTACTGAGAATCCAGCTGCCGTTCCAATTGATGCCGAGGAACAGACGGGTGTTCGCGTTAAAACAGAAAAGGATGATACAAGGGTCAGTGACAAACAAATTCAGACAGAAGTACCACCCTCAGGGGTAATAAGGGTTCTGAACTCCAAACAGCATAACAAGAAATTTCAGGTAAAACTCCCGGCCTCCACTGACCTATGGAAGAAAGATCCGAAAACAAAAACCCTGCATAAGATGGTGAAGCAAGCCCAGCAAGAAGCAGAGCAGCTTAGAGAGCAAACGGTTCCCCGAGAAAAATATGAAGAGTTACAGCAGCAACTAAGGGACGTCAGTCAATCCAAAAGCCAGGCCTTTGAAGGCTGGAAAAAGGAACAAGAGGAAGTTGCACAGGTAACCAGTAGACTAAATACTGTTATCAAACAGATGAATGACTTGTTTTCTTTATACAATGATGTTTTAGCATGTAGGGCCCCTGCTAAAAAATATGCTCTATTTTTATTAGAATGGTACTTACAATTAAAAATAAAAGCTGTTAGAGCAGGTACCCCAATACAAATTAACACTGTCAATGACTTTATAGACTGCTGTAAACATTATGGAATGAAAGTCCAGAGGTTGTTGTGTGAACTTTATTTGCACGACCTTGTGTTCAGTCAGGAGACTGAATTAAACCCTGGCCCTTTCATTGGAGACATCCAATTCCAAGCATTCATTTCATTCGGGGTTAATCATATTAAGTGGCTCAAAGCCTATGATACTTTCCAGAGTCAGGAAAATGGTCTAGATTTACGGGTTAGGGCTGAGCCTAGGAACCCAGTACAGTTGTGGAGAGTTCATAGAAATCTTATAACGGCTCCTGGTGCCATTGAAACATTAGGACCTATGCATGAGGCACTCATTCAAGAGAGTTTAGAGTATTTTCTTTCTATCAAAGACTTGGCCATTAATGCAGCCAAATTTCGATATCGAATCTCTGATCCACACATCCAGCTCAGAGAACCATTTAAGTATGAGAAATTTGAGTTAGCTGCCGACCGTTTGAACCTCTATGGCGAGACCATTCTGAAAGCAGGATCATCCTGGTTAGGGTATAGATTTCGCACTCCAATTATTTGGCACCCTGCACCCGGATACCAGGCCCTATATGATATGCCTGAGGGACAAACAGGTCAGTTCTTTGACTATCTAATCACTCAACATGGTTGTAGGCCTCCGCATGAGACTCCTTCTCCAGCATATTCTCTCATTGCATTACATGTCAACTACAATGTTTTCATGAGGACATGAAACAAGGTAAGCAGGGGGGTGTGTGGAGTACTAAAAAGGTATGCTTTTGATCATTATTTCAGTGGCTTTTTAATGGAATTTGTGAACCTTTTTGTGTCATGAATTTGGGAATTAATAAGTAACCATAACAAAACATGTGAGAATCGATATACAAGACTTAGCCACTGATAATGGTTATTTTCTATACAGGAAAAGGAGAAAACAAGGGATTTCCGTTCCAAAGGGAAAGACAAAGTCGAGATAACTGCTGTCTCTCTGGACGAGAACCGAACGCAAACAAAGAGAAACAGATCAAAGCAAATCGGCTCGGAAAAGAAGGAGAGGACACCAGCTCAGCGCAAAAGAAAAGACAGGATGAAGAGTTAACAGTTTGGCAAATCCCTCAGGATCTTCGATCCTGAGGGATCGCTGCTTTATTTACCTTGTCACTTGGACATCTCCGCCATCGTTTTTATATAAAGAGACAGCACTGTTAGCTTGATATATATATAGATAGATATAGAGATGAAGAATACGCTTTTATGTAATTTCTGTAAAACATCAGCTTTGATTATTAAGTTTCGTTGAAGACTGGTTCAATGTATTTTTGACCGATGCATTAATGAAAGTTTGGTGATTATTTCGTCCCTGCTACTGGATTAACTTCAAGCGGTGTATCCTTGGAGGCTAAGGGCCCGGCCCCGAAGGACACTTGATTCTGTACCATTACGGCTTTATTTCTGTGTGGTTTGTTTATCATTGTATTTGGTAATTCGGTATGTTTTATAAGTTCATATTACATGCTCTGTTAAAGGTTGAATCATTGAGGTTTTTACCAACAGAATCGTGTGTTGACTCTGCATCAAGTTATTAATCCTTTTCGGAGTTAATTGCATGTTCTTACTGTCTTGTTACAGAGCTGTTATGCTGAATATTCGTGTTATACATTTGTTGAGGCAGTGTTCTTTACAATCGTTGGATTCAGTAACAATAGCGTTCTATTTAAAAGCACAATTGTATTTCTGTTGATTGTTATTCCAATGTATTGTGCGCGTTTCCGATTTATCAGTATTGTTCCTTAATTCATTAATCGTTGTTGCTGTTCCTTTAGTGTGATTCGTGTGATTTGTCTTTGGAGTGAAGAATGTTATTTGATTGCATAGAGAGTATTTGAGTTAATTGGTTATAGCCCGCGGGACTTAGTTATTTCAATTGTTGTTCCATTTTAGACTTGCTGTTCTATTCCAGAATTGCTGTTCAATCCTTTATTCGCTTTGCTGTTCCATTTACTTGCAGTTGTTGGTTTGGTGTGAGAGATGATCTAAGGCTGTAGTGAGTAGTGGCAGTTACTGTCTAGCTCCCAGGCTCGTGATCCATGCTCTAGTTTCCTTTCCATCAGTTTTCGAAGGGATGGGTTATCACTGCCGAACCCTTGACTGATAAGCTGTTGAGTTTTCTGAGTGCGTGATTTATTCTTTGAAGTAATTTAGTTACAAGCAAGCATCCGTTTACTCTTGTATTTCTTATGCACTGTACTACTAGCATTACTCTGACAAATGATAGCCTCGGATTGAGTCACTCTTTGTAATGAAAAAACGCTCCCGGATTGACATATTAATGTGAGGTAATTAGAGGTGAAAGAGACCCTTTTTATAGCTCACAGTGAGTCAAATTTTGTAAACCCACTTGGTTGGGTAGATGAGTTGAAATGTGTAAACCCACTTGGTTGGGTACTTGAGTCTCATATGTAAATCCACTTGGTTGGATGTTTGATGTAAGTATGGGTCTTTTGGTGATAGGAAGTTCATAGAGTCATGTACTTCATTGAAAAATATGTTTGAAGATTCAGCACGAACTCAGGGGGAGCTTGGTCACTTCAGTATACATCAGATCTGCAGAACGCTTCTTCTACATGAGGAGAAAAGGGGGTGAGTGTGTTGGTTTTGATCCGCTCGTTGCCCTTGATGTCAAAGGGGGAGAGTGTGTTGGTTTTGATCCGCCCTTTGCCCTTGATGTCAAAGGGGGAGAGTGACATGGTGTTTGAATGCAGATAATGGTGTCAAAGAATTGGGAGAGTGACATGGTGTCAATGTACTTATCTATTGTGGTAACCAAACACCATCGTGGTTGCCATCAAGTCCAAAGGGGGAGATTGTTGGAAATATGATGCAGAGTGTTGTCCTTGATGGCAACCCACTGAATGGAGATGAAGACATGTGACTGTTGGTATGTGTTGTCCTTGATGGCAATCCTCCTGATGAAGTTATGCTTGACAGAATAAGGTTTGATGAACTAGTGATGTATCTAGAGTGAGTATAGAAGGCAATTAGATGACTAAATCTATGGTGAAAGAGTATGTCTCAAGGTATATGCGGATCTGTCTAAGGGAAGTCGCGTATGCACGCGGAAAAGAACGTTCCAAGTCGAGTATGGGCTAAAGCGCTCTAAAAGTGCAAAACCAGGGGTAATCACCATGGTATTGACCCATTGTATTGGGTAATGATCCGCCTAATTGACCCCGTCCAGGAATACCATCAGATGTAATGTGGTTTTGGGCTCATGGTATTGAAAAAGGGGCTCATGGTATTGAAAAGGGTAAACCTATATAAGGAGAAGAAATTCATTGTGCAAATCATGAGTGTGGGTGCAAGATGTCTGAGCTTGAATGAATACTTCTCTCTGAAGTAGATCTGAATGAAAGGGTTACACTTGAAGATAAATCTGAATGGATGGTGCACCAATGATGAAGAAAGGGATCTAGATCTGAAATGTATCTACTAGATCTACTTATGGAAGGCTTAGATCTGTGATGAGGCGAACATCTAGGCGAACATCTGTCTAAAGTGAAAGGGTAAATCTGAACTGAATATCTGATCTGAAGAAGTATGCTGTTCTGTAATAATTGAAGATCTATACGCTACTTCGACGCGGAGGAAGCGCGTATATACGCAGCTTCAGCGAAGAGAAAGCGCGTATGCGCAATAAAATATACACTGAGGTATACGGCGGTTTGTGTGGACGGAAGCGCGTATATACGCGAAATCAGTGAAGTAAAAGAGCGTATGCAAACTAGGGTTTGCTGAAGCAAGGGGTATGAAATATCTGATCTGTTCTGCTGTGTTTCTGCTATCTGATCTGTGTTGATATGTATCTGTTGATGATGTATGTTTGTGCTTAAAAGTATGGAAGGGTTCGGTCTGGAAATATGATGAATGGTGGCCTGCAAGTTGTGTTCTATTGAAGTGGTTGGATCCAGTGTGAAAATTGATGAAACGTGGTCCAAGGTGGTGCTGAGGGTTGTAGCCTTCAGTCAGGGGGTTGTAGCTCCCTTCCAAGTGAGGTTGGTAAACGAGATCGGGGGGTCGTAGCTCCCTTCCAGGAGAGGCTGGTAAACGAGTCAGGGGGTTGGAGCTCCCTTCCAGGAGAGGCTGGTAAACGAGTGCAGGTGGGTGCCTGCGTGCTGGTCAAGTCTGCGCCAGCACATATTTTGTAAGATGTTTTCTCTATAATAAAATATTGAAGGCTGAGCAACTGCAGCGGTGGTTTTCTCCCGATTTGGGTTTCCACCTAAAAATCCTGGTGTTCATGTGTGATGCTTTGTGTGATGGTTTATTCTGTTCTTTCTACACCTGTTTATTGTTTATTGAGCACACAATGAATGAATGATGGAATAATATAAGTAAAGGTTTAATGACTGATCTAGATCTCTGTGTATACGCTAGTTCTTGAGAAAGTAGCGTATGGGTTTTAAGGAATGAAAAAAAGTAAAAATATTTGATTATGCGGTAAATACCGGATTCACCCCCCTCTCGGTATTTTTCCCAACGAGGCGGGCCCTGACGACCAGGCTGCTCTCGACCCCTTATGAGAGGAGACACGGCTGCAGCTTCTGACCCACGGGGCCATTTAGTAAGGTCTAACACGCTTGGAGCCATCTCGAGCGCTTGACACTAGATATTCCGAGCGATGCCATTGATATTCCGCTTAGGTTACAGAGATATGTGATTGAGATTCTAGGACCTTTTAGGAGGTTCCTGTGTAGGGTGGCCTGAGCAGTATTTTCTTATCATGATCATCACCAGGGATAGGATGATCGATTTTGTAGACTCATGACATTTTTGACCTTTTGTATTATCATTTTTTGCCGATCATAAGGTTATTTTTAACCTATGGTTGAAGATGATGTATATTTTGAAACACACTTCTACGTTATGATATATCATTATTACCAACTATCTTGTGTAACATGTTATCAAATGTTGTGTAATTTACAATTTTGATTATTGCAAATGTCTATTTATCATACTAGAAGAAACTTCATCTGCTAATGTATTCAAATGTCTTGGAATATGCTGATATTCAATGTAATCGAATTCACGTTCCAAGAGACAAACTCTCAAAAATAACCGTAATAATACTAGATTTCTAATGGCATAAATCCTGTTAAGTTGTAATACAATGAGTTCAAAATCCAACCTAACAATCAAACTACAAATTCCAAACGATATGGATTTAGATAATAACTCAATCACTGCACTATACTCTACAATCTTATTCATTATTTGACTGAGGCTTACCCCATGCATAGATACTAACTCATCAGAGGGTGAATAGATAACCGAAGCTGTGGAAGAAATGTTTCGTGTACTATGACAAGCACCATCAGCAAAACCAATGTATGTTTGAAGAGACGTCGACATCTGCAATATCAAGAGTAAAACCCAGATAAGCAGGAATAGTGATAAGAGCACACTCTAATCTAGGCACACTTTTCTAATCTAAGACACACTAGCTGTAAATAAACTAATCTAACAAAAATCTCCACACAGAATTTAAGCATAATATCTCTTCAAATAAAGCCCATTTATGGGTTTATCTAAAGAGACTCCATCAAAATCTATCAGTTCATGGGCTCCTTTTGCCAGCTTTCATTTAAAAATGTAAGGACCATGCCACATAGGTATAAATTTTCTAGCCCCTAGCTTATCGTTCACTTGATCATATACTAAAACTAGGTCTCCTTCTGAAAAATTGCGAGGTGTAACATTTCTGTAGTACTGAGCTTTCATTCGTTTTGCATGAGTCTCATTTGCTAATGCAGCAGTGTGTCGATTCTCATCTAGCTGAGCTAAGTATAAAAAATGTTTCTCTTCTTCAGAAGTAGCTGGGAGTAATTCTATGGCTAATTGTAATGATGTAATTTCGCATTTAATAGGTAACACAACTTCCAAACCGTAAGCCAGTTGAAAAAGAGTGAAACTAGTTCATGTTTTTACTAAGGTCCGATATGCCCAAAGTGTTGAAAATAGCATGGTATGCCAATTCGACTTATGAATACCAATGATTCGTTTGATCATAGTGACTAAAAATTTATTGATAGCTTCAACCAAACCATTAGCCTACGGGTAATATGGAGTAGAACTATCGTGGTGAAGGCTAAGTTGATCTGTCAATTAAGTCGTCATGATATTTCGATAATGATTTCCATGATCCGTAATGATAGCTTGAGGAACACTGAATCTAGAAATTATATGATTGAACATGAAAGTTGCAGCAGTCTTGTCGTCTACCGAAAATGTAGGCATCACCTCAGCCCACTTAGTAAAATAATCTACCGCTAATATAATATATGCACGCCCCCTGGCCGAGTGAGGGTTACATGTAATAAAGTCAATACCCCACTTTGTGAAAGGACAGACAGCAATTATAGGGTGAAGAGGAGTGGGTGGTGCATGCATTTTACGATCAAAGATCTGACAATTGTGGCATTTCCGGATTGCATAGATACAATCTTTGAATAAGGACGACCAGAAATAACCAACGCACAATATATTTTGGACTGTGTGATACCCAGACATATGACCACCACATGCTCCAAAATGATAGTCATTCAGAACCTTCTCAGCTTCTTCATGATTAAGACAACATTGGAAAACAAAATCCGCTCCATGACAATAGAGTGTATCACTAATAATATTGTATTGTTGGGATTGGAAACGTATTTTCCGTTGCCGAGATCATGAGATTTCACGTCGAAAAGATTGAGTTTGGAGATAAAAAATAATATCCCCATGCCAAGTATCAAGAGTACAGATAAGAAACAAGGATTCCTCCGCAATGGGCTGCTCCGCCACAGTTTCAGTATCAATACACGGGAAATCACACATTAGTTCGGCAAAAACCAAAGACTTATTTACCTTGGATTTTTCAAATTCTAAATCAAATTCCTGCAGGATAACTATCCATTTGGAATACTTTCCCCCTAGCAATTGTTTGGTCAAGATATACATCATAGGGTTACAGTCAGGAATCATTGTGTTTTTGCATAATAAGATGTAGTGACAAAATATTTGGACAACTTGGACAGCTACCAAGGCTAATTTCTCCACATGCGAATATTTGATCTCAGTCGGATGCATATTTAGAGAAAGATAGTAAATCACATGTTCATTTCTGAATTAATCTTCCTGAACTAAGACCATCCCAATGGTGGAATGAGAAGCGGCGAGGTACAAAAAATAATCCTGGTTGTAACTAGGAGGATGCAATAACAGTGCATGGGTCAACGCGTGTTTGAGTGCATCAAAAGATCGATCAGCGATCTCATCCAAAAAGAATGGAACGTTCTATTTTAACAACTTGGTAAAACCCTTTGTTAACTCAGCATAGTTAGGAATGAAATGACATAAAAAGTTTGCTTTCCCTTGCAAACTTTGGAGTTGGCGAAGAGTCGAAGGAGGAGATAGATTGATGATAGCTTGAACCTTCGATGGATCAACATGAATGCCTACTTTTGAAATGACAAATCCCAGTAAGCGACCTGATTCTACACAAAAAACACATTTTGTGATTCATTGACTCGATAATTGGTTGAACTCATAAATATAGCTCGTAAAATGAGTGATATGATCACTTCCAAACTATTAACAAGTGTAATTGAGATAAGGCTACACAATGTGCTTGATGTCATGAAATATATAAGACTGCAGCCCTTTGAAAAGTTTCCCAACATTCTTCAATCCAAAGGGTAGTTTGCAATAAGAAAATGTTCTAGCGGAGTCGCCAATTTGTTGGTCGGATAAATCGATCTTGCGGACAAGACCGATCTCCCTAGTATCAGAAGATATTCCAGCAACAAACAGACAATTAAATCTATCTTTCTCTAGATATATCACGATTTATAAGTAAATGCCAAAGGAGTTATGATCCTACCTTGATCCAACGCTTATTTGCAGTAGTCGTCCTTCAGTCGCCCGAAAGAGTTATCTGATTGAAGACTGCGAATTGCAAGGTAATTTAAATAAAATAGAATTCCATAACCAGTATGAGTATTCATAAATCATATCAATTATGGTGATCAAGGAATCCATAAAATAAACAATCAATTGATAGCAAATGGAGAAAAACAAACTTATTTGTATTAACTTTGAAATAGTAGAAGAACCTTACAACATTTTCAGCCTTGATGTTTGATAGGTCTTCCTGGGGTCCGAAGCAGGAATTTCCTTTACTCTGACAAGCCTTGCACTCTTCCAACCGAGATACATAGAGGTATGTAATATTTCCTCATAAAATCTCAGCTAAAGGAGTCTAAGTTCCAACAACACTTTACCTCAAATAATACTAAAGCTTGAACTCCCTTTGAGGTTGCCCAATGCCTCTTTTTATAGTGCAAAAGTGGAGGTTACAGTTCCACCTATGAAGGGATAGAATCATCCCTCAAATGGATAAGCTCCTCACATCAAGGGGTTAGCTCCTTAAGGCATGGGATACATGAACCTGAAAAGAGCAAACTTACCACTGTAAGATTCCTTCCAGAAGCTTCTAGAAATGACTGAAAGTGAGATTTTTGAGTTTACTTACGCCCTTTTAATCTTTTACAGGGGTTTTCACCCTTAACATAGGGAAATTGAAGTCAGGTACGTAGGAGACTTGACCATTAGGTGTGGGACCGCAAGTAGGACAAAGAGAAAGTGCGATACCAGAGTGTCAGAGAATTTTGAGATGTTTTCTCTTATTTTTAGGCTTGACATGAGGAATTGATGTTTTTAGACTTGCAAAGGAGGAAATTATGAGTGATAATGAGCTCATACGGACAACAAAATTTCAAGGTGACAATTTTCAATGCAACAGAGTTTATTTATTCCATTAAAATATAGTTTTATCCATTAGCCTATATGAAAAAAGCCATGATTAGTTGGCAAAATTATTGGCAAATCAAGGGTCAAACAATCCAAGAATATACCCAAGAGTTTAGGAAAAGGGCTTTGTTGTTAGGAATAAACTTGAATTCCCAAGATACACTCTTGAAATACATTTGGGATTAACATTCCTATTTGATACATGCTATCCTTATGTTTAACCCAAGCTATGTTTGACCAAAGAAATTTAGATGAAGTTTGTGTTCAAGCGACACACTTAGAGGTAAGAGGGAAATAAAACATAAATGAGAAAGGTGAAAGTGAGGGTAAAGGAAAAGGAATGTTTTACGGAAGAGAAAAAATAAATACTTCTGTAAAAAGAGAGAAGGAAAAAATCACATGAAAAAACTGTTCAAAGACTATCCATGATGAAGACCATTGTTGGCAACTTCGTCCAGAACTGAAACCAAATAGACTGAAAGCCAAAGGGAAGGGTAAAATGGTTTCTATAGTTGAACATGACTTAGGGTCAGATTCAAGAGATGAGACAAAGACTACACCCATGGGTTTGAAATGTACACATATTGCAAGAACTAGTTATTCAAATTTATTAAATGATACTCATGATGAAGATACAAGAATAGAACTTTTCCATATTAGCATTGTCTCTAAACATACCAAGATTGATACACTTTTTGATAGTGGGTCAGAAGATAACTTGATTTCCAAAGACTTGGCTAAGAAACTAGGACTTGAAACTATTAGACATCCAAGACCATATCCTTTGGGTTGGATATGCAAGAATGAAAACTTGCAGGTTACAAGGAAGTGCTTACTAAGATTCACCATCAACTTAAATTTTCATCATGAAGTTTAGCTTGATGTGGTTCCGCTTGAGATATCAAGTATTGTATTGGGAATTTCTTATCTGTATTATAGGAAATTATTATTTCATCTACATGAGAATAAGTATCACTTTTTAAAGGATGGAATTGAGTACATAATTAGAGCGCATAAGAAGAAGACTGGTTTGTCTCTTATACATGCAAATGAAAAGAAGAGGATAGTGAATGCAATTCAAAAATTAACATCGTTGATGATAAAAAAAAGAAATTTTTTGAATCAAAATTTTCAAAAAGATTCTTATTCTTGTAATGAGTTTTTTCAGGATGTTAACAGGTTTCCTTTGAAATAAGGTGAACAAGATGAAAAACATTTGCAACAGTCAACATCAATGTTGAGTAGTGTTGGAAACAAGATCTCGGTGCAAGAGAGTGCAAAGGTCAAGCGGAAAGTGACAAAGAAGCTTGGCAAAGAAGGCATGGGTTCCACAAATGATTATTGTTGGTTTCCAAAAGGTACATGGAAATGGTGAAGATGCTTGGTCAAGAGTCGATTCAAGTAAAAAGCGACATCAACTAAAAATTGCGATGGTGACAGTGTGCAAGGTGAGAAAGTTTTTAAGTTTCCTTTCATTGTTCACCAAGGTAGGAACAATATGGTTTCTCCAACAATATATTGATGTTATACGAACTCAGAAATATTGCAACGTGATGGTGTCAATGAAAACAATAGAAGGTCGCAAGAATCAAGGAAAAAGTTGATTTTTTGTGAAAAGCTCCAAATGATGAAATTGGGAAACTTTTAGTGGATAGAGACTGGAGGGTGAGGGAACAATACCCCATCCACATGATCAATAATCAGAGATATTTTGGGGTCCAGGAGGCTTCTAGTGGGGAGGAATGATTAGAGGCTCTGTATTTTAGCTCATAAATTAAAGTTATAGGAATTTATTGCAAAGTAAACGACCGTGACCAACCCGCCGCCACGAATCCAATGCAACTCATTTTGTCGAAAACTGAGTTCAGATGAGGAAGTTATTATCTATTGATTGTCATTCAGAATAGGAAATTTTTTATAAAAAAAATGCAGAACAGGTAAAGGATGAGGACATGAAAGCTGAGTCAACATTCAGGGAAGCTTCTTTAGTTTCCTGTCCAATGGGACTATGACAGGTATCACTGTAGGATTCACCAGATTGGTTTGTGACTGCGAAAATTTCCCAATGTCCTCCAATGTCTTCCTAAGGTTGAATTAAATTTTGTTTATAGAAGCACTATCCAACCAGGGACCACCACGTGTCCCCTGGTGGACCCCTTCTCCAACACCAGATTTGAATTTTATGCTAAGGTCTAAATCCTACGGTTCAATGGTTGGATCAATTATTTAACCCTATGGTATTAAACTGTGAGTTATATCAACATTGGTGGGAACACATTTCAAAGGTCGTTATTTAACTTAACCAAAGTTCAAATCCAGTTACGTTGGCATATATATTGCTTAACATTATATTCTGCATTTTAATTTCTTATGGGGGGTCATATATATTAAAATTTGGATAGCACACATTTTTAAGGTTCAGATGGATATATAAACTATGGTCTAAACCATAGTCCAAAGTATATTTCATTGGAGAATATTAATTATGTGGAGGCATTAACATTGAATTTTTGAGCTTAATATTTTGCATTGCAAAAACATGGTATGGAGGGGTGAGGTCGGGGCTCGACCCCACGACCTCCCCAATACGTACTCATTTCCTTCACCAATCGACCAAGTGGGTAGAACTTGAAGGGCTGGGTGCTCAACCATTAGTTAAATCCTCATCATATTTCGATGGCGGGTTCAGAGGGGGCGGGCCCCGTGGGCCAGCCCCCTACCATATGACTTCAATGTGTGACCACGGGCGGAGCGCGCCATAACCTCACTTATCCACCAGTTAATCACACTGATCCTTTAATTATAATCTTAATAATTAGTGGTAGAATTAGCAGAATCACTATTTTTTGCAGATTCCACCGAATTTGTCAGAGCTATCTAGAGTCTTCTCCATATTTGGAGGAGAAATTAGGGGGGGATTTGTTTTTACCATAACTTGGTCAATTTTCGACCAAATTGAGCTTAGAAAGAGTCATTATTGGCTAATTGGCATGCTATGAACACATTGGAATAGGTTTCTGAGGAAAAGGAGTAACTTTACCAACGTTTTTGTTGCCTTGAATAATTTTAAAGCCTAGGACCACCAGGAGGGAAGTCCATGCCTAGAGAATATGGTAACCAAATTGAGTAAATAAATAGTCATTTGTGATATATTTTGACATTTTGAACTCATTGGAGTATGTTCCAAGAGAATTTTATGAATGTGAACATAAATTTGAGCATAATTAAGCTATTATAGAGGCCCAAGCCATGGAAGCTGGACCAAGGAGATGTAGCGCAGGAGGGGTGAACTCCTTCATCAAAACTTTGTTTTAATGTATCAATTTTTATGTTTTGATGTTATTTAGGTTGCCATTTTTCAGCCTTTTAAATTCATGCTTTATGTTTTCAAATTCACTCATAAAACTCAGTTTAATTTCCTGTTTTGACACACATAAGCAACAAGGGAACCTATACATCAAGCATAAGACTAGTAAATAAGTTTTATATATGAAAATGAAATTAGCACAGAAAAACTAAAATGCATAATAAAATCAATCTGGTTCCGTCATGGCCTCTAATATATCCTCATGAAAGTGAAACAAGATGTCTAACAAGAATTGTTATGTGTGAGACCATGAGGAATTCAGGCCTATTAGTGATAGTCGACAGACATTATTATCATTACATGATTGATTCGTAGAACCATATGAGGTTGACATGGTGCAGACAAGGTGGGTCTGCACAGTCGAAGGAACTACTACCATTTCGGTAGTCGTAGTGGTATCGAAACCAATAATTGATGAGCAGAAAACATGAGTCATGGTTCCCACAGATGATGAGATGAATCATATGTTATGTTGTGTGTCGTCAGCATTAAATGGAAGAAGAATATATGTGATATTTGTTTTTATTTTATCTAGAGTAGATTTATTCTCTCTTGGTGACGTAGAATGGGTACTTGTATCTTCCTTTATTTGAAGATTTTGTTAGATGCAGATGTGAAAAAATGTTTCTAACATAGGAAATTCATCTGTATCATGGTTATGTCTTGTGAAAATGTTGCATGGAGTAAAAGTAATGATTGAGTATATGGTATGAGATCCAATACTACTCACCATGTTAGATGACAATGATGGGGGATGGTTGCAAGAATGGCCATTTCTACATTTCTGCCATCTCCTATTCTAAGATTTTGTACGATTTGGTTCTCTTGGGTGGCTTTGACTCAATGATAATATAGCTACTATTAACCTTGATAGGTATTTACAATTGATTATGTGGTGAAATTGCGAGAAAACATGGCAAGAGTAGTGCATGATCTTCTCTTTATTAGAGATATTAATGTAAGGTATGGGTGTGGGCATGCGAGGTCTATCAGTGAATTTATTAAGCTCTTAACATTAATTGACCATGTGGTCATTTTTATCATATAGGCCACATGAGATGTTCGATTTTCTTCTAACCTTTCCAGGGTGAGGGGTCGCCTTCATATTCTTAGGTTGTTGGTGACAATGGGGGGTATGCCTCATTGTTGTTGACTTCCTATGTTATGGTAACTCGAAATTGATTAGGTCTAGATTATTGTTGAAAAATGAGTGAATGATGTATAGCATTATTCGAAATGAGGGGACATAGGGGTAATGCCGAGCGTGGTGGTTATCTTGGAAAATTAGACAAGGCTGATGCTCTTTTGTTTTCAAATCCCTTTGGACTGTCATGGTGATTGGGTAGCATTTTTGAAATGATACTAAATCTTGGAAATGATTGATTAAATGGTCATGTTCGTCAAACAATACACTGGTTGGGACTGGGTGTGGAAGGGGGTTGGGGTGGGAAGCATCCCTTTAGGTGGATGCCTCTCTTCAAATACACAGAAGATGGACCTAGTCACTTCATTCTCCTAGGTTGTGGAACTTTCTATGGACTCTGAATCTCATTTGTCCAAGTCGTCGAGATTGGCTATGGATATACATAGAGAATCTAATGCTAAACAGAATCGGTGAATGTAGGTACAATGACGAAGATGGTGGTTATCCTGACATATATGACAATAATATTGATCGGTTTGTAACCCTATGAAGTACACAGGATTGACCAGGTTCCATCTTTGAAACAACTCTAAAGATTCTCATTGTGTGATCAAATGATCACGTTCATCGCATAATGCACAAACCTGGACTTGAGGCCGAGGATTGCTATGGGGGAGATTTGGTAGCTCAGGTGACCGTCTCTCTTTTGACAGATATAATATGGTCCTCATTTCTTGAGTCCCTTGAGTTCTGAGTGAGTATTTTTAGTGATGAAATGTCACATGAAATCGAACATAGATACGAGGTGATGGATGTGGAGATAATGGGACACATGATGGTTGCTTTGAAAATTTTTACATGTATGCCTTCTTTTCCGAAATAAGTTTCTTTGGGAGATGTGTGGAATTCGGTAACAACGGTTGAATTCCCTTAATTCGGGGCATTATACGATCACATGATCAGGCTCATTGTACAATGCGCAAACTGCGGTATGTGGTGTAGCCTCTATTTTCATTTTTTGAGTCACTGGGTTAGATGGGTATGAGCATGATGTAGGCTCTTCTCATACATACAATATGGTTTTGGACCCGTCCTCCTCCATTTGCATGGGACTTGTAGAGGCGTCCCCTTGATTGGATTGTTCTATGGCTTCTAATGCATCCCTATATTGACACATATCTGGGAAATGATGGGTGTAAACCCTGAATTCATCACATACGGTGCACACATAGCTAGTGTGTAATGTTTTCCCTTGATTTTTTGTGACCTTTTCCTTGTTACGGGTATCTGAGGTCGCAATATTTCTTTTGGTATGTAGAAGAGTTTTTAACTCATCTAATTCTAGGAAAATTTTAGTAAAATGGCCTACAACATTGCATATTGCACAAGGTTGTAATGCCCTATCAATCCTAAGGGATTTGACCTTTTTCCATTTCTTGTTATCCCTTGCGGTATTGATAGACTGTGTTCCTACATAGGCTTCTTTCGCTAATATGGCCTCTTGTGGGGTGTTAGGGTCCTATAATAATAGGATTCATAATTTTTGAATTGACTTTGATATTATTGTAAATATGTACATACCTTGCTTTCTGCAAGTTTTTTTCCCATATTTGAAAAATAAAAAATAATAAAAAATGAAAGGAGGGTAAAAGTCCTAAAATAATGATCAAAGGACTTAGAAAAAATACACCCCGAAATAAAAAAGAGATAAAAATAAGACCTAAAAGTGAGCAAGTCAAAATGCCACTACTATTTGCTTTACTGCAAGAATAATGATTATGTGCAGATTGTCAATAAATGCCATAATCCATGATTAGTTAAACAGTTCAATCTTAATTTTTCATGCTTTGAATTTCATGTTTTAGAGAGAGAATAAATATATGTCAAAAAGAATAAACTTAACAAATTAGTAGTTAAGATAGAAAATAAATGAAGAGCTCAACAGTTTAATCTGAGACCTCAGATGAAATAAGGTTAGACTTAGATAGTTTTCATGTTTTGAAAGAAAAAATGATTTAGGGTTGCAAGCCTAAATGCACCCATGAAAATGAAGTAAAAAATGTTAGAAATAAATATGGGTAGGTACAAAGGAGTTGTGCAAGCATGTAATAAAACATCATCGGGAAAAAGTCACTAATTCCCCCTCCCCTACAATTATTCAGTATTCTAAACTATCAATTAAAAGGCTCTGTCTTCCACTTCGTTGGGACTGACCCAAGCTTACTGACCGATTAGTTAAAAATATTGAATTCCTAGATAAAACCCACATTCATCAACATTTACCCTTCATTCATAATCAAAATCATTTTTTCCTACGTAAAAACCCATTTTTACTTAGTAAAAGTAAGACCTTAAATAACTAATTTCATTTTCTTTCAAAAAATCATGCAAAAACCCATAAAATGCCTTTATCCTAAGTTAAAGTGTTAAAAATACAATAAAGACAAAGCTATGATTTAAATTTACACTTTATTTAGTGTTAAAACATGATTTTTATTATATACATTGTCCCCTTCCATATTAACTTCTAATTTATTTATTAACTCCCTAAAACTACACCCTCCCTTATAGTATTAAATCCTTTTATTTAAATAATCCACAAAACCCTCTATTTTAGTTTTAATCCAATGTTTAAATATCCCATGTGAGAAATATAAACCCTGCCCTAATCCCATTGGTTTATAAACATATCAATAAAACAAATATGCCACCCCCTATAGTTTTTATCAATTGTCAAAGTGTTTGAAAAAACTATATGATAAAAACCATGCCCATGTATTGATTGGAACATTTTTTTTTGTTTTAATTGAAACATAAATAAACCTTATCCCTCCACTCTACCATATAATATAAAGTTTTAAACTTTAAACAAATGATTATTTCTAAGGTTTAAAACCCATCACCACATGTATAAAAATCCCGGCCCAACTACCAAATCCTGATGCAGCTTTCACAATGGATCTGGGTCGTTCACAATCGAACCCCATGATCCAACGACAGAAACTTCAAATCGCAAATAAACTTGCGCAAGCACCACCATTTCATTTCTACACGAAATGGGAGGTATGTTGACTTTCTCCCTCCTCCAAAGGTTTCATTCCTACTGGATTGCGTCTGTTGCAAACAAAACAACTTACCACCTAAACTGAACGCGATAACCACTCGTGGTTCTTACTCTTTGAGACCTAAAATAGGATTTTTGATATGACCACCATTTATTGCCAGTGCCATCTAACATAATTTTCCTAAAAAACATTGGAAATGCACTCATTTCCTCTCTTTCTATGCGTAAACCCTGTATAAGCTATTGTGACTATGAAATAAAGAAATTTCCACAATTTTCATGCCAAAAATCTGCAAATTTCAGCGTGTTACCATTAAAGATTGCTGAGGAGCTTTTAATCACTCCAGAGACCTAAAAGATACCATCGAATCAACTCAAAAACCTCAGAACCATTTTCAAAATCCCAGTACCTACATATAATTAGTATTCCTTTAGAAAATTAAACCCATTTCGATTTGAAAGGACCTTTTAAAGGAACAAATTACATTCATAGTTCAAATTTACCCAAAGAAACCTGTTAAAATATCCAAAAAACAGGCCAAACCCTGTCAAAATTTCTAAAAAAAACTGTTTATGTTGCACATTGTTTTAAAACTTCGAATTTAGCCTAGAAATCCTTTGAAGGTAGCCAAAACTTCTTTGCCTAATTTTAAAAAAAAATTAGCCCAATTACTGATTGAAAAAAGCTCAAGAAACCCCTGTTTCTTGTTTCAAAACCAGTAAAATTCTGTAATCTTATTGAGAGGCCAAAATTGAAAGGAAAGACTCAAGGAAATACCATATTTTTCCTATTTTTACCTAAGAAATCCCTGTTAGAGTCAAAAATACCTCTGCTAACTATTTAATCTTGTAGAAGTAGCTAGAAAAACCTCAAAACAGAGTTTTGTAGTCCAAACAAGTCTCAAAATGCCTAAAACTAATCTAGCTTCATCTTCCAAAACTACTATCATTATAAACCCTCTACAACCTCCTATTGTAGACATTGAGCACACTCCATTAGCAGATATTGACTATGAGATAGAAGACCCTATTGTAGAGTTCAATTTGTTGGAATTTCATAATTGGATCTTTGAGAAATCTTTAGATGATGTTGAAGAAGTCAAAATTTGGGAATCACATTTACCTAAATATGTTGTTGCACTTATTCATGCCCATAATTCAGTAGGTTATGTCATCATTGCTATATGCTTGAGAAAAGATCAATAGTCAATGCCAACAAAGAAGTGCTTTTCACCATTACTGCTGATTCCATCAACCAAATGCTACAGCTCCAACTTGATCCTCAAGCAGTCCCTTTGTCCATAGAGGCCCTTACCAGGCTATATATTGGCCTTTATTTCCCTAAGAGATTCCAAATAATCCAACTCTTCATGCCCATGCATGTAGAAATTCCTCAAATCAATCCCACATATTCTTCCTCAAAGTTCCTAGAAGTTTCAAGGCATATCATTTCAATGATTTCATTCATTCTAAGGTATTTTACTGATGAACATATAGATGAATCCATTTTAGGTTTCATATCCACTTCTACCCTAGGACAACCTCCATCTGTTATCTTTGATTATGCTGGGTATATTGTAGACAATATCCATGACCAATTGATTAAGTTGCCAACTGAAGGAGTTTTCAGATACAAATCCTTCCTCTTCCACATGTTCTTGTATTTTCAAGCAGATAATTTTCCATTAACTCTTCAAAGGCTTGACATAGAGGGAAATCCTCTTTCAGTTATTTTCTGGACCTCTTTGATCAGGAAAGAGTCCACAGAGTTCACATATGCAGAGTTTTCAGATTCCTTCATCCATCCATTGATCAAAATGTTAATAAATACAGAAAAAAAAATGATAAATGATGAGATGAGGAATATTGTATTGTTTATCAGAGCAATCCAAGACTGGTGATTGGTACTTGTATGTAAAACATACTGAGATTAGAGTTTTTGGATCCAATTTGTTTCCCTACAAGTTACCCAAACATGTATCAATGAGGATTTTTGCCTTGGAGTATATCAGGAAAATATTAAACTCTAATTCTATGAATTTCTTAGTAGAAAAGAAGAAAATACAGTTTAAATTGAAGAATCAATTAGGTCTATTCAGTTGCAATCATAGAGATGTAGATGCAGAAGCAGCTAAACAACTATTGGAGTACATATTTGAAGAGAGATTTCCTTGGAATTATGATCCACAAGGGATACTAAGTAAAATGAGGGTTAAGTGTAATCTAACACCCTTCATTCATGAGAAAAAACCAAAAAGAGAGAAATATGCCAATCAAAATGAGCGGACAAAGAGTACTTTACTAGATGCAGTGAAGAAAAGTAATACTAGTCACACTTTACAAACTACAGATCAAACAAAAAAAGCCACTAAGAGAGTAAGAGAAGATGGTACCCATGTTGTTGAAACCACCACTGATACTATGTTCAAGCTAAGATACAATAAAAGGCCTAAGTTAAATTCAGTGGGTAAAGAAAAAATGACCATTGAGGTAGAAGATGCAGATATACTAGTAAAAAATATAGAGCCTGCCATAGTCATCATCAGTGAACCAGTTACTGATAATCAAAATGAAGAACAAGTTGATAATTAAAATGCACAAAAGGTAGAAAAACAACAGAACATGGAAGCTTCATCCTCACATACAACAGAGGAAAATGATTTAGATACCAGGGAAAAGTACAAAGAAAGCAAGTAAAAGAATGAAGAGATCAAAAATAATATCTACTCTCAAATCTAAACCAAGCACCTAGTATTCAAAAAATACTTCTATATGCTTTTGATTACTCAAACAAAAAGTTTATCATGTAGTATTGCAGCCTATAGTGAAGACTCCAAAGATAGTGGCAGATTATAAAAATATTGATATAGAAGTGCCAACGGAAAGCATACATGCACTTGATCAAATAAAGTTTTATAGACAGAGTTTAGAGATTCTTTATTCCACTGTTACAACTAAAGCCATGAGTGCTCAGAAACTTTAGAACAAAACCTCAAATATGAAATATCAAAGGAAATTAGAAAAAGCATCGTCATATGCTAAAGATCTCATAATCAAATATTTGGAAGAATTGGTTATACAGGTTGGATTTGACCCAGCAAATGTCAAGGCAACAGAACAATTAATAAAGCAAAAGAATGAGGACATTGCAGATTTAAGGAAATAGCTTAAACTTCCTCCAAGTGAACATCCTCAGGCCAAATAACTTATATAAGGACAGAATGAGAAAGATGATATGATGAACATAATATTTTAGCTTACAACACAGATAAAAGAAATGGAGATTCATATGGACAAGCTTGTCCAGGAAAAAGAGATAGTGGAAGCACAGGAAACACCTACAGTCATCCCTATGGTTACCACAAATGTGCCATCAACTCTAGCAGAAGAGGTGGCACCCAAAGTTCCACTAGATACTGCAGTGTCAATAACATCATCCACAACATCAG
This sequence comes from Pinus albicaulis, assembly GCA_034641835.2. Classification (NCBI taxonomy): domain Eukaryota; kingdom Viridiplantae; phylum Streptophyta; class Pinopsida; order Pinales; family Pinaceae; genus Pinus; species Pinus albicaulis. Next base: position 810,003,027 of record CM076571.1, read on the forward strand.
CTACAGAGTCATCTACAACATCAGCTCACCCTACAGATGAGGCCAGCAAACTTATAAAGGCTATCGAAAAAATGTCTCTTCAGACAAGTGAAATTAACAGATTGAAACAGATGATTGAAAATATTTAATATCAAAAGAAATTGGCTCAAATTAATGCAAAAATTCATGACCAAAAGACTGTTAGACTAAATGAAGAATTGAAGAAGCTTCAAAAAGACTTGACTTTAAAAGAACCAATCTCATATGTGAAGAAATATTTATGGAACAAAGTCATTGAAGCCATCAATTATGTATAGACTTCAATTCAAGTGATCTTTGAACAAAGAGATTTGTTAACAGCTACACTAGCAGAAATCAAGAAGACCAAAGAAGTACTAGGCAACAAACCTAAGCAAGCTTTAGAACTGATAAATTTTCTCAACAACAAGAATAGTCAAGAGTTAGAAGAGATTGAAATTACGGACAGAACTGAAACTATCCTTGAAATAAGGAAAGTTATCACCAAGAAGAACCTAATGAAGCAACTTGAAGAAAAGTGTGAGAACATGAACATAATAGTGACCAAATTCATGGTTACATTTGAAAATATTAGGCAAAGAACCCTGCCTAACATTTTTTTCATCAATGAAAAACTTATCCTTCAAGAATACTACAACAAAAGATATCAGAGAATATGTAAAGGAACAAGTCAAAAAAATAGATGGACAAGGAATCCCCACTGGAAAATTCTTACTCAGAATTTTTGAGGATCTATTTTATTTATAGCATGAGATAAGACACTTTTTTGTCATTAAACCAACATTTTCCAAGTATACAGAAGAAGATGACAATTTGAGAAAATTAAAGAAGATACAAATTCCCAATGAAGAATATTGGCAGTTACTTACATATTTAGTATTAAAAGTAAAAATGAAAAAAGATAACAGTGAAAACAGTTTGCTGATTTGCAGTCAAAACAATTTTTGTTGTAGCAGTAAAAATGTTTTACATTGGTTAAAGAGTATCAAATATTAAAGAGAATCAATGAAAGAGTATAAGATAAAGCAGATCATATTTCAAAACCAACTTGAAATATCTAAGCCAACAAGGAAGACACAAAGGCAGCCAACTGCACCTTATCCATAATCAGTTTCTATTTTATTTGAATAGATAAGACTGTTTGCTGATTTTTCAAGCAACTTTCTCTATTTTTGTTGTAAAGATATTTTTATTTTCCTTAGATAATTCCTAGAAGAATTATAGGATATTTTATAAACAATTATGTATAAATACTTCATATTTAGAAGTATTATTGTGGAATAAATTGCTGAAGATTTCTATAGTCATTTTTGTGGACTTGAAGGCTTTTTTTGTTTCAAATTTCAAGTAGCGGACTGGATCAGATCAATTAACATCATATTTCAAGATTCATGTGATGAGCTATTGAAGTGAAGTATTTCGTTCTAGTGGTTGTTTATCTTTATTTGTTACATGCAATCCATTATGTGTTCTAAATTATAATGAATGAACAGGAGTATTACTTCAGGATTTGTTAAAAGCACCATGTCATTATTGTTTGTCATTTCTATGCTTTCTGCTAATTTCCAGAGTAGGGAACCCTTAATTTCTACCTCTTTCATTCGACCTCTACCTACTAATTCCCTTTTCCGGATCAAAGAACCCTTCATTTCTCTTTATCCCGATCATATCACCTCAAAGGACATATTTTCAAGGTCTTCAACGGTTATCTATCTTGCCTTGAAAACATTTGACTTTTTGGCCTTGATCCTAGTTCTGTCTGCTTGACGTTTGATTTAGCCCAATGGGAAAATAGATTTCCCACTATCCATCTCTTTAAGAGATTTTTCCCACCAAATAAATCCAACCAAAACCAATTACACAATCATAAATAGTGTAATACCTTATAATCAAAACAAAGCTAAAATTTATAGGGAGAGCCCTCTCTAAACCCTAGGAAGGCTAAATCCTAGAGTTTAAAAGTTGGTCTGTGTTACCTCTAGTTTTCTTAACTAAAAATCAAAATCTCACAACTAAAGAATTACTAGAGTGATAACATGTTTGCGACCATACTGGGGAATTAACCAATCCTTAGTTGTTAAATAAATCTTAAAGGAAATCATTTTTTATCATTCTTTGGCCTTCAAGATTGTTTAACTAGTTGTGAGTATAATAAATTGTAATTATTTCTTCTAGGAAATTTTATTATACCGGGTCTAATCCAGATCCTAAACCTGGTGTTATAGTGGAAAACCCAGATAGAATTGGGAAAAAGAAAAACTAGATAGGAAATTTAGATGCTAAAGTTTCATTAATTAGAGTCAATCCATTACCCCAAGAACTAGTAAGTTTGCAGGAAATAGAGTTTGATTTAGAATTTGAACATTATTTATTCAGGACCAAATATGAAATTAATTTAAGTACTGTTGTTTTAGACCATATTTTTATTTAATTTTTGAAAAAAAAATAGAAAAATATTATAGCAGATTCTGAATTAAAGACTGTTAAAAATCAGGATATACTTGAAGAAATTAATGCTACTATTCTTAAGGAAATTGATGAGGCAATTGAATTAGCTCAACTGTTAGCTTATGCATATAAACCTTCTATCCCTCCTTTAGATACCACTACATCATCTATAGTTTCTACTACCATTCAATCCACAGATCCATTTGGTCCTAGATTACCTTTACAGCCTAGAAATTTATTTCCTTCATCCGCTACATCAACTAGTTCCACTACTGCTTTTTCAAACTCATCATTCTCATTTCCTAGTAGTTCCATATATATTCCAGTTTCACTTCCCAGTACCTCAATTTTAGCTTTTAGTTCATCTACTGATTTTTCTAGCTCAACAGCTTATAATCCAGTTTCATCAGCCACTACTTCCAGTTTATCCCCTAGCACTTCTACTTTACCTCCTAGCCAAGCCATGTTCAAGCTATAGCTACTAGGTATGCTCCCATTATTCTTCCAGGAAAACTTCATGACATGCCCCAAGATTACCAAAGTAAGATACCATAGTTTGATGCTACTACACAGTATACTGCACAATAACACATAAACAAAATAACAGATTACTTTGAACTCCATGAAATAGATGAATCAGATGTACAAATGAGGTTGTTTGCACAAATATTAACATGAGAAGTAAAAAAATGGTTCAAAAGTCTTAATGCAGGTAGTATAGATGATTTAGCTATTTTCCATAGATTATTTTTAAATAAATGGAAAGAGAAGAAAAACCCCCTACAAATATTGTCTGAATTTGATGCAATGAAAATAGCTCCAAATGAATCTATACAAGAACACTGCACTAGGTATAACCGTGTTTACAATTAAATTCCTATAAATCTAAAACCCACTCCTAACTCTGTCTTACTCAAATTCCCAAACGGATTTGACACTCACATGGCATATGAGTTAAGAGAAAGAAATGTAGAAACATTGAAAATAAGGAAAATAAATGTTGTAGGTGTAGAAGTAAACATTCTACGTAAAAAGGCAAGATTAAGAAATAAGAGGAGAGTGACCATGAAATAAGAAGCCTCTAGTTCAGACACAAAAATAGATATGTTATCTAAAACTTTAGAGAGGATAATGGATAGGTTAGATAACATAGAAAGAAGAACTCAATGGGATAATCGAGAACAAATTATAAATCCCAATTTTAGAAAAAACACAAATTCAGGAAAAATAAAAGAATCATCCCCAGATCAATCAATAAGACCTCTCCCCGATGCGGGTGAAGAGGGAAGAATTTAATGCGATGGGACTTGGGTGCGGCACAATGTGGAGACACCTGCCCACCCAAGTCACGGCTGGAGGATGGCATTTAACAAATGTTTTCAACGTATCTACTACATTTACTTCTGGCGTTGTTCATGATCTGACCTCCATTCCCCTGTGCGACTCCGCATGCACCTCAATGCTTCGGCCTTTGTCTCTCATCAATGAGTGATTAATGTTGGTCGTCCTTCGGTGCAATTGCATTCAGATTGAGAACATGGAGAATTGCTTTGGTTTCTCAGATGCTTCTCAACCGATGAATTGCAGGTGCTCTCTGGCTTCTGGGCTCCCTAGTGTGCACACTATGACTAGCAGAAGAAGCTCGCTGAACTACTGCTTAAACCTTGGTGATAATCTACACTTCTCTCATTCTGTCCTTTGTCTGTCTACCTCAGTCTATTTGAATTTTCACTTTCCTCAAGCCTCTGTCACTCCGGCTCATCCGCCTCTTCTCGTGCCCTCTGCAGAGACTAAGCCAATGCCTCGCCTTCACCAATGGATGCGGTGCCACAAGGGTAGCACTAGAATCCAACCCCTATGCACTCCTTCCAACTCCACCTCCGAATTGTCTTCTCATTCCAGTGACTATTTTTCAGGCCGCTATCCCAACACCAGAAGTGGGAGGGGTTGTGTTCATGGAACTGGCCAACGTTTGGGCTCCTCGGATCCTCCAATTCCCACCACTCCGCCTTTTCCCACGCCTCATACGATGCATTTATCATTCAATTGCTCTCTAAACCACCCTTGAGTCACTGCCTCAATTACTATTTTTTTCCATGAAGAGCCCTAGGCGGAATAACAGAGCACTGGTCTAGCGGGTCTGAGTAAAGTAGTAGCCCAGACTTCGGGCCATCAGGCGGGGTCGATGCACATACAGGGAAGGGAGGCGCAAGGATATCCAGGGCAAGCGAGTGGGATTTGTGACGTGGAGATGGCCCAAGGAGATCTAGGACCTTCCATGTCGGTTGTTTCTTCCATCACGGACCTGTTAAAGAAATATGGAGACATGTCTGCACTCTGGTGCCGAATCGTGGAAGAACCGCCTGATGAGTAACTGCTCTTTTATTGTCTGGTTTTTGTGCCTTGCAGGCCATTCTATCAGGCTTGTTCTTGCTTCTTTTTATGTGTCAAATTATAGTTCTATTTTTGAATTCTATAATCGAAGTAACCTTCAGAAGCATCAACCGATGGTACCCTTGCGAGGGCAGTGCAACAGTTTGAAAATTGTTCAAGGCTGGTTTCCCCCTATGAGGGTAGTCTTTTTTTCTAAATTTTTTGTCAAAATTTCCACAGGTTTGGGCAAAGACTTGTCTTCGGCCATGATGTAAATTATTTCCTCTGTTAATAGATTAACCTAACTTAGAAAAAAAAAAATCAATAAGACCTCCCTTTCATGAGAACTATGCTGAGAGTTCTCAAAAAAATTATGCTGATGAGGATACCATAAATTTAATGGGATAGATGATAATAACACTATATTTCTCACACAGGAAGATCAAGAGTTATTTGAACTCCAACAACTCCAATTAGATTCAGGGGAATCCTTCGATTACGAACAAGGTTATGAATTTTCCATTAACAAAGTACACAATCAGTATAACCTAAGAAGTAAGAATAAAATGAGTCTTCTACTAATAAAACATCTCAAAAACCAAATAAGAAAATAATAGAAGCTCCCAAAACAAAAGTTCTACAATTTTTTCGTAGGGAAAATAAGAAAAACTCTAGTTCTTCCAGAAAATTTCCACCCGTATGATTTCACCAAGCCCTAATATTGTGGACATAACTGATGAAGTTGCTGAAGCTGCAAAAGATTCACAAAAATATGCTACTCCTAAAGCATCTAATTATGATAAAACACCAATCTTAGATACTTAAATACCTAATGTTGATCCTAAATCAATAGATCCAAAAGCTGCCACTGAAAAAACAGATTTTGATAACTCAAAATCTGAAAAACATATGCTACTTCACAAACCATTCCTGAAAAGAAAACAAAAAGTGGTAAGACAAAAGATAGTCAAACTGAAACTGAAAAGATAACTGTAGAAAGACAAAATAAACCAACTCAAACTACAGTTGCCAAAGAATAATTGATTCAAATAAGTAAATCACAACCTTATTTCAACATACAATCTGAAATTGCAAAGCTAAAAATACCAATTCCATTGACAGAATTGGTAAAACATGACTTGTATAAATCAACGATAACTGAAACATTAAACATAAATGATGGAGAAGATTCCATAAATATGAATGATGATCAACCAGAGTTGATTTTTGGCCCAGATGTGAATGGACAACATTTAGATGGAGCAATTTCTCCATCTTACATTAGTTTAACTATTCATGATCAAATCCTACACAACGCAATGCTAGATTCAGGAGCTTCACATAATGTAATACCCAAAGATATAATGGAAACCCTGAAATTAGACATCGCAAGGCCCTGTAAGGATTTATTCTCATTTGACTCAAGAAAAGTAAAATGCCTAGGTTAAATCAAAGATTTATGTGTAACACTAGTTCAATACCCTAGTAAGAGCATATTAATGGACATTGTAGTAGCTGATATCCCACCCAAATATGGAATGTTATTATCTCACTCATGGGGAGAAAAGTTACAAGGATCTCTACAATTGAGCATGTCTTATGCTACTATATTAGTTTTTGGTCAACCTAAGAAATTATATAGGGAAACACTAATGAAATATATGGTAAGTGATGGCATGCCTCATTTCTTCATTCAACAATTTCCAATGCATATAAATTTCATTCCCAAAATTTGTCCCAAACAAATCCACAATCTGGGCACTCACAATAATCTCAATTAGCAGTTTCAATACTGTGTGGAAACTAATTCACTTTTTCTTAAAAGGTTATAAAACCCCTCAATGCATACAATATGCCATTTTACTAAAACCCATATTTTATAAAGGTCTAACAACTATGTCAGGGCGCGGGTGATATCTACTCAAGGTATATGGGTTAAACCATACAATAAGGACCCTCAGCACTCTCACTTAATATTTCATTAACATAAGTATCGGCCTCCATTCATATGCATATCCACACGATACCTCGACAGCAAATTCATGTAATGTTCTCGGTGATTATTTAAACACCCAATCACCACAAAACGATACTCCGACTATGGTTAAAATACCAAAGACAAACATACATTAAACTTTAGGGCCACGACCTTCATGACATACCTCTAGGAAACTTTAGTCACAATCCAATGGTGGATCTGTTCTCGCACTCCAAAGCTCAATCAGGCACCCATTCGATGATAATCACACTACTAAGTTGCGCGGAGGTTATTCCTCAGAATCTACACTATGAACTGGGGCCTAGTGGTTAACTCCCCCTTCTCATCCGATGGTTGATGAGTTGTTGCGTTGGTTTGGATGATCCAATGAACATAAACGATTTTCGCGTTTTTTCAAAGTCCGAGCGTTAACACTCTAGAAAACGCGATAAAAGTGGTTTTATTAAACCGCTCCAGGACACACGTCCTTCATCAAGTGGAATCACATTTTTTTTCAAATAAAATTTACCGCTTTTTAACTTTGCGAGGACCACTCTTGGTTTCTCAAACCCACCTTTACTATTCCACCTCATGGATCCCCTTTGACTCAGGGTTCCACCAACTCTTCAATGTTTTTTCATTATCTCGCCTTTTCGTATGTTAACCCAGGTTCACCAACATTTTAACACGGCATTTCCAAAAATTTAATTAAGGTAAATGCATATAATACAAACGCCTTTTCCCTATTATAAAACAACAATTATGGATTGACTTGGTCAATCTCAATCGGAGAACAGACTACGATGCTCATAGACCTTAACCAAAGGTTCAATATGCATAAATGAATAGAATCAATCCTTTCGACCTGTGTCAAGGTTTCTACATAGAAAACATCTAATCAATTGTACACAGTGTATGCAAAACCACATGAATTAACATCGATTTCTTATTTAGAACAGAGTATCCATTAAACCCCCAAATTAGAGGCTATCTTAACACATTTTTATACAAGAACTTCTTGAATTTTGGAACCCCTTCACACAAAGCTTAAACCAATTAATAATCAGGTAGTACTGACCAATTCCTTTCATATAATCAATCAGAATTACTTATAGAACTTTTTGTCCTCTACTGTATCTTCAATTTCATGTGTCTTTACCCCTACTCATGCCTCTCCCGATCTCTGTGTCAAAAGTGCTCCATGTAGGTTTCGCTCAATGCTACGTAGGCTTATTTATACAAATTAAAAATAATTGTTTCACCTTCCTTTTAACGCTCAACAAAACTCTTGAATTCCAAGGCTCTTAATTTAGTCTAACCTTATAAACATAAACCGACTTCATTCCTTCATATGCCCACTAATCATTCGAGGGCAGTTACAATTCTCCACATTTAACTAAAATAAGTTAAAACCCACTAAATTCACTACAAAAATCTAACTCTCTTGAAAACTAGAAACCCCTAAGTCTAACAAAAATGCATGGAAATTGTTTTAGCCTAATGCCCCTGCATCAGACTCCCCAGGTTAAAAATATTAATGATCTCCTGATCTTGTGCTTTCATCCTTGTCTTCCTGGATCAGAAACTTTATTCTCTATCTTATCATCTGCTGCAACATTCTTCTTTTGCATTCCTCTAGGATTCCATACTTTATGCGGCGTCCTTCCATTGGCTATGCCTTCACAGTCTGTGATTGTCTTCTGCTTGTTGCTATTGTTTCTCAGTTTTGTTGCTTCTATATTCTTTTCAAACACTGTCATCGTCAGTCTTCTTATCAATGCAATTTATCTGTCTAACATGTCTTTTGACTATTGGATACTGATTCCTCTTCATTTCTGAATTTCTACTTCTGTTTCTTCTTGCTGAGTTCTTATTTGCTGAACTCTTACTACTGATTTTACTCTGGTTCTTGCTCATAATTGTTGAGCCTTGTCTTGCTGAAATTTACCTTTTCAGTTCTTATTGCCACCCTATCATCCATACCCTCTTGTTCTCTACAATAGAAAAACTCTTCCTGATTGTCATTCATGAAAATTTATTCATTCTCTGACTTTAGCAATCCTCCAAATTGGTATTTAATTTTCCTACTGACGCTACCATTTCCTTTTCTTTCTCCCCACCAAACATCTTTTAGTCCTTCCATCAAGACTTAAATATGAAACAAACATAAAAATTATAAAACGCTTGTATCTCTTCCCTTCGGCAACACTTCAAATTGTTGCCTACATTCTCTTCCAACAACACCTCAATCACGTCCGCTTACTTCATTCTTCTTCAATTGTTTTCAAATAAACTTCAGCCATCCCCATATACCATATCACCATGATGTCAAACCTAATAAACATGTTCTTCTTCTTCCTCTTCCTTGAAAATCTTCAGTAACTGTCCTTCATCCTCTTGATTGATTCTGGAAATCAAATCAAGTTCTTCATCCATTATATCATCATCCTCTATCAGAATAAAATTTTGATTCTCCACTGCTCTAGCAGTCTCAAAATTATGTCCTCCGGTCTTCTCTTTATCCACGAGACAAATCAACTCTTTCTGGTCATTATTAGTAACAAAAAATTCCTTTACATGAGGCATGATAGTCTCACCTTCCATCTTCTGCAATAGTTCATCATTCTTCAAGACAACCTCAAAATATGGATTGTCTTCTGCCATACCTGTCAACATAGCCAAATCATCAGTTCCAACACCACAAGGCCCACTAGCCTCAATTGATGATTCAATCACTAATTACTTCCTCAACAGTCCAATTTCCTCATTCCATGGATTAAATCCTTCCACAAAATCTTCCTCCTCCTTTCTTTGGCTGTCTAGTGGTGTCAAATTTTCTCCATCACCAACAAAATCTTCATTCACAAAACAATTGTTAAGACAAAACTCATAAGGCCTCAGTGCCTTTCTTTCCTCTGCCAGCATTTTAGTATGTTGTCCTAAAATTATTTCCTTCTGTATCAACACTTTAGTATGCTGATTCCAATTCTTCAAACAATTCTCGAGACTGTAAATTAGCCTCTCCTCCGTATCATCTTCTTCAAGGATGTCTCCTTGCTCTATTTCATAAAAATAAAACTTCTCATCCTCAGTCATCTCTGCCTTTGCAATCTGAACACATTTTCTCTGTGGTTCTATCCTCTGCTCTAGAACACTTAACTCATGCCATAAATTTGTCATCCCATCTGAGAAAACATTCATACTGTCTTCCTTTCTGTCACAAGTCAAGTTTCCTACTGTCACTACTTATTTAGCTTTCATCAGAATAGAATTCTGATCTCCCATCTCTGCAATAACTTAAGTTATTTTTCCATCACTTTTCACTTGGCCATTCAATAAAAGAAATTTTTCATTATCAGCATTAATGACAAATTGATCATCCTCAGACACAACTATCATGTTCCCATTGAAACAATCTCTTTCACTAAATAGGGAATTTATGAATTCCTTCTGCTGTAATAATTCAATCTGATCTTCCTCTGAAAGATAATCATCATAATTTTCTTAGAAAAATTCAGCTTCACTCATTACAATTTTTTCATATGAATTGTCTTCTTCAACACCTGCATTCACACACAGCTTGTCAATTGTAAAACCATAAGACCCCATGGTCTCATTTGATGATTTTATCATCAAATCTTCATGTTGCTCCAAGCCTTCTATACATTTCGGAATTTCTTCAATGGTATCCTCTTCAGTTTCTTCAAGCTGTCCAATTGACTGCTCAATTCCTAGCTTCTGGCCATCATCACAATTTATACTTCCTCTATTTCCAATATGTTGTAAAATAAAACTTTTCTCCAACTGTGTATGGACATTTTCAACACATCTGGCTGTTCCATTTTATTCCTTAGTGACAACATTAGCAGTTTGTCCTTTTCCACATATTCTTCTTGCAAACATACAAAAATTGTTAGATGTAAGGCTATTTGACCTCTTGGTCTCACCTGAAGTTTCAGTCTTCAAGTCCTTCTCCAAATACTCAATCATTCTGAGTAATTCCTCCTTCAGCTAAGCATTTATCAATTTCTCTCTCCTCATTTGTAGCCTCTGCCACTTTACCTTCCTCTTCATGAGCCAACCAACTCACTGGCTTTCCTCTATCCTCTTTTCCATTTTATTAAGCTGCTCTATGATCTCAGCTACCTCTTTCCAATATTCTTCATCAGTGAGTTTCTTCCTCATGCCATTTTCCTTGGCATCTTCCCTCACTCTTCTGTTGCGACCTCTCTCAGAACCTCTACAATCTCTGTTATGGCTATTAGTAGCCATGTTCCCCTTCATGAGTTCCTCACTCATCAACTGCACCAAGCCTCTGCAACATCAAACTCTCTTGCTGCAACTTACCTCACCAATCCTTTCCTCCATATCTGGGCTTTTGGCAAGTACTAGTCCCTTATCTGCTAGAACCTCCCGAGCACTCTCTTCTGCTCTCTCTAGGCTTCAATCTGAAACTTCTCAAGAACACATCTGATATTATTTCAACCAACCTATGTTGGGAATTCTCTAGGTTCTGCCACACTTCTTCTTCACTCAGAATCCCTTGCTGGCCTCTTTCATCACTGCTCTCAAAGATGTGATCTTTTTTTGCTGAGACCTCTTCAATTGTCTGCAATATGCATTCTGCAAACAATATCTTTGAACCAGAGTAAAAAAATGCTCATCAACTCACCTTCATATTTTTTTCAACACTATTTGCAATTTCTTCTGCAAATTTCTCCCAATGCTCTGCTGCACTGTATCTCTATCTTGTCAGATTTAAATATGATCTCCTTGTCATCACATCTGTGTTCACATCTTTCAAAACATAACTCAGAAATCTTCAAAATTATTTTCCTCAACTTCAGATTCTGCAAATATGAATTTTAAACCTTCATTGCATACCTAATAAGATCTGTAATTTCTGTCAAATAGATTTGAAAAAAAACTTTCTTCACTGTTTCAGTACATATGCATTTCAAAAATAAATTTTCAAAGAGCTATTTCAATTCTAGCTTTGATACCACATGATGGCATGCCTCATTTCTTCATTCAACAATTTCCTGTGCATATAAATTTCATTCCAAAAATTTTTCCCAAAAAAATCCACAATTTGGGCACTCATAATAATCTCAATTGGAAGTTTCAATATTGTGCGGAAACTAATTCACTTTTTCTCCAAAGTTTATAAAACCCCTCAATGCATATAATATGCCATTTTAATAAAACCCATATTTCATAAAGGTATAACAACTATGTCAAAGCGCGAGTGATATCTACTCAAGGTATATGGGTTAAACCATACAATAAGGACCCTCGGCACTATCACTTAATATTTCATTAACATAAGTTTCGACCTCCATTCATATGCATATCCACACGATACTTCGACAGTTTTTTCATTTAATGTTCTCATGATTATTTAAACACCTAGAACTAATAAACATGAAAAACAATACTTCGACTATGGTTAAAACACCAAAGAAAAACATACATTAAACTTCGAAGCCACGGCTTAATGACACACCTTTTATACAAATTTAGTCACGATCCAATGGTGGATTTGTTCTCACACTCCAAAGTTGATCAAGCACCCATCCAACGACATAATTCACTACTAAGATGGAGTGTTGCCTTTCGTGACCCACACGATGAACTGCCTAGTGTTAACTCCTTCTCATCCAACGATTGATGAGTTGTCGTGTTGGTTTCGATGATCCAACGAACATAAAAAAGTTTCATGTTTTTTCAAAGGCTGAGCATTAACACTCCAGAAAAATGCAATAAAAGTGCTCCAGGACACGTGCCCTTCATCCAGTGGAATCATGTTTTTTTTCAAATATATCTTATCGCTTTTTAACTTTGCAAAGACCACTCTTGGTTTCTCCAACCCGCCTTTAATATTCCACCTCACGGTTCCCCTTTGACTCAGGGTTCCACCAAATGTTTAATGTTGTTTCATTATCTCGCCTTTTCATATGCTAACCCCTGTTCACCAACATTTTAACACGATGTTTCCAAAACTTGAATTAAGGTAAGAACATATAATAAAAATGCCTTTTCCCTATTATAAACCAACAATTATGTATTGAATCAGTCAATCTCAATCGGAGAACAGATTATGATGTTCATAGACCTTAACCAGAGGTTCACTATGCGTAAATGAAAAGAATCAATCCTTTCGACCTCTGTCAAGGTTTCTACATAGAAAACATCTAATCAATTCTACACAGTGTATGCAAAACCACATGAATTAACATTGATTTGTTATTTAGAACAGAGTATCCATTAAACCCCCAAATTAGAGGGTATCTTCAGACATTTTATATAAGTACTTCTTGAATTTTGGAACCCCTTCACACAGAGCTCAAACCAATTAATACTCAGGTAATATTGACCAATTCCTTTCATATACTCAATCAGAATTACTTACATAACTTCTGGTCCTCGGCTAGATCTTCAATTTCATGTGGCCCTTTACTCCTACTATGCCTCTCCCAATCTCCAGGTTTGTGCAGATCTATGCAGGTCTCTCGGCTCAATGCCACAGAGGCTTATTTATACAAATTAACAATAATTGTTTCATCTTCCCTTAACGCTCAACAAAACTCTTGAATTCCTACAGTTCTAAATTTAGCCTAATCCCCAGATAAACTAAAACTGACTATCTCTTCATATGCCCACTAATCATTCGAGGGTAGTTAAAATTCTCCACATTTAACTAAAATAAGTTAAAACCCACTAAATTCACTACATAAATCTAACTCTCTTGAAAACTAGAAACCCCTAAGTCTAACAAAAATGAATGGAAATTGTTTTAGCCTAATGCCCCTGCATCTGTAAGTAGTGCTGAAAGGTCAATAAATTATCCAATTTATACCACACCTACTAACCTAGACTCTTTCATCTTATGTAATGTTGAAACTGATAATGAAATCAAGACTGAACTAAAAGAAAAAAATAAAACACAAGACAATGATGACATCTTTCATGAATCTTTATGGAATTTAGACTTTGATGGTTCAGTAAATAAGCTAAGAGCAGGAGTAGGAGTATGAATAACTAATATAAAGAAAAATCATGCAGAATTCCATGGTTTCAGACTAAATTTTAAATGCACCAACAATGTGGCTAAGTATGAAGCCCTCATTCTAGGACTCCAAATAATCAGAAACTTAGGAGGTAAAAGAATAGCAATAATGGGATATTTTGAGTTGATTTTAAAAAAAATTAGAGAATATTCAGTTTACAATCTTAGACTAGGCCAATATAGAGAGACTCTACTAGATTTGATTAAGAATTTATTGGAATGTAATTTTTCTGCAATACCAAGAAGGAAAAATTTACAAGCACATTCTTTAGCAACCTTTGCTAGTACCTGTACTTTACCTTTTCAGCCTAATCATATGTACACTGTAGAAGTAAAACATAGGCCAATAATTCCAAACAACCTCAAATATTGTAAAATTTTCTTATAGGACCAACAAATTTATCATTTTCTGAATAAAGAAGGTGAATTTCAAAACTGTAAAATAGACAGTTATTGTACCATAGATGAATATTTATATGGTGAAATTGATGTAAATAAAGTATTTTTTTCCAAAACTACTAGATTTAGTTAGTCAATTATAGATAAATTATAAAGAGTATAAATTGATGAGATCATTAATGAAGAATATGACATATTAAATCTCAAAGATAATTTATTACCAAAAGGTTTAACTCCTTTAGAAGATCTATTTGACTCAAATGATGTTGCTAGAAAACCCAAAATGGAGCTAGTTAGATATGACATTGAGGAATGCAATATTGGTACAGAATTAAAGCCCAAAATGATAAAACTTTCCAAAGCCTTACCTCAACAGGAAAAGGAAAAATATATTGCTCTTTTTAAGGAATTCCAAGATGTTTTTGCTTGGAGTTATGACGACCTTAAATCCTATGACAACAACATAATTCAAAACCAAATCATTGTAAATTAAGATCAAAATCCCTTCGAACAAAAGTTAAGAAGGATCAAACATGTGCTGATACATTTGATAGAAAAATAAGTGAAAAGAATGTATGATATGCAAATAATTTCACCAATCAGGTATTCTGATTGGGTTCCTAACCTAGTTCCAACAAGAAAGAAAACATGATAGATTAGATTATGTGTCGACTTTAGGAATCTAAACAAAGTATCCTTAAAAGATAATTACTCTTTACTAAAAATGGATCACATATTACAAAGGGTAGTTGGTTGTTCTAGGATTTCACTGTTGGATGGTTTTTCAGGATACAACCAGATTTTAGTCCAACTAGAGGATCAACCCAAAACAACTTTTACTACTCCTTGGGGAACTTTTGTGTATGTAAAAATGCCTTTTGGTTTAATGAATGCAGGGGCAACCTTTCAAAGAGCTATGGATATAGCCTTTTCAAAGGAAATTCATGAGTTCTTAGTAATTTACTTAGATGACATAACTATATTTTTTTAAACTGATTATGAACACTTAGATCATCTTAAACAAGTTTTTATAAAATGCAGAAAGTTTGGCATCTCATTAAATCCTAAGAAAACCTTATTTGGATTAGAAGAAGGCAAGTTACTAGCACACATAATATCTAAATAAGGAATCAAAATAGATCCTGCTAGGATAGAAGAAATTCTTAACATCAGTCCACCAAGAAACATAAAAGAGTTACAAGCCTTTCTAGGTAAGATTAACTTTTTAAGAAAATCCATATCCAACTTAGCTAAGATAATTAGAGAACTAAATGACATGCTTAAAAAATATTCAGTTCTTAAATGGACTATTGAGGCCAAAAAATCATTTGAATCCATCAAATAGGCCTTAACCATAATTCCAATCCATATAAGTCCTGACTTTCAAAAATATTTCATCATTTTTTCATTTGCTTTAGAGCACAACATTTTTGCAGTTTTACTGCAGAAAAATGACTAGGGTTATGAAAATCCCATATATTTCTTTAGTCGAACACTTATAGATGCATCTTTGAAGTATAATATCATGGAAAAACAAGCCTTCGCTTTGTTATAGGCCAATAAAGACTTCATAGTTTACATTCTCTACTCTCACATCATTGCCTATGTCCCAAATGGTGTCGTAAAATACATTCTTACTCAAGATGGTCCTGATGGAAGAAGAGGTAAGTGGATTGCCACTATCTTAGAATATGACATAGAGATAAAACCCACCAAGTAGATAAAAGGTCAAGGTTTAGCCAAACGCATGGCTGAATCAAATTGTAATTCCCTAGACATAAATCTTATTGCCGAAGTAGATGATTAGGAATATATGGCGATTCCAGAGATCAGTGTAGTCTTTTTAGACTCACCATGGTATGCAGATATCATATTTGTATTACTAAACTTACAAGCTCCTCTTGGATTGTCAAGAACCAAAGCAAGATTTATAAAGCTTAAGGTAGTAAGATTTTGTATTTTAGATATGTACTTTTTTGGAGAGATCATAGTGGGATTTTATTAAATTGTTTGTTAAAAGAAGAAGATGAAAAAATATTAGAATAATTTGATGCAGGTGATTGTGAAGGACATATTTACTAGAAGATTACTGTAGACAAGATCTTGAGAGCTGGTTTTTACTGGCCTACTTTGTTTGCAGATGTAAAAATATATGTGACATCCTATCACAACTGCCAAATCTTTGAGGGTAAAAAAAAGTTGTTACCCCTACCCTTAAATCCCATCTCTACTGAAATGCCATTTCAGCAATGGGGTCTCGACTTCATTGGAGAAATTCACCCCCCATCATCAGCCCAACATAAGTGGATTTTGATAGCCATTGAATATTTTACCAAGTGGATTGAAGCCATACCCTCTAGGAAAGCCACAGATACTGTCAATATCTCTTTCCTAGAAAGTAACATTATTTCAAGATTTAGATGTCCCCAAAAGATAATCACTGACAATGTAGCATCATTCAAATCTAAAAAGATGATTGACTTCGCCATAAATACCATATTACCCTAGGCCACTCTACTGCATATTACCCTCAAGGTAATGGTCTAGCTTAATCTTCAAATAAGAGCCTTGTAAAAATTATCAAAAAGTTACTTGAACATAATAAAACATCTTGTAATAACAATTTAGTCAATGCTTTATGGGAAGATAGACTTACTACTAAAAAATCCATTGGTGCCTCCCCTTACCGGCTTGTCTGTGGAATGGATGTTGTTTTTCCATCTTCTTTAGGAGTACCAGTGATGAAGATTATCCAAGAGTTACAAGTTGAAACAAATTACATTCAAAGAAGTATTAATCAAACTATTCACTTGCAACAAACAAGGTCAGAAGTTTATATCAAGTCTCAAGTTATCCAGGATAAGATTAAGAAAATTTTTGATAAAAAGAGTAAAGAAGATTATTTCTACATTGGAGATAAAGTGTTAAAATGGGATTCAATAAGGGAAGACAAAGGTAAACATGGAAAAATTGATTTTCTATGGAAAGGACCTTCTGTCATTTATAGTTACAGAGGTAACAATGCTTTCTTTCTAAAATAAATATATGGGTCAAAGATGTTAAAAGGAGTAGTAAATGGAAAAATGCTGAAGCACTACTACTCTCCTGAGATAACAAATAGTTAGTTTCATTTACTTTGAATCATTGTACATATACATTGAAGATTTTAGATTGGATTTCATGTTTTCCTAACAAAGTTGCAGCCCGGAGAGAAGGCCCTAAGCTTTGAATAGGTAAAATATCATAAGTATGAATAATTGTAGATATTAGAAGATACTTACAAGGTCATCACAGTCAAATTTCAAAGGCTTATAGTCTTAAAGTTCTTGACATTTCACCAAGAAATGCCATCCCCAAGTGGAGCCACTGTTAGGGTCCTGTAATAATAGGATTCATATTTTTTGAATTGACTTTGATAGTCTTGTAAATATGTACATACCTTGCTTTCTGCAATATTTTTCCCATTTTTGAAAAATGAAAAATAATAAAAAACGAAAAGAGGGCAAAAGTCATAAAAGAATGATCAAAGGACATAGAAAAAATAGACCCCAAAATAAAAAGGAGATAAAAATAAAACCTGAAAGGGAGAAAATCAAAATGCCACTACTATTTAATTTACGTCAAGAATAATGATTATGTGCAGATTGTCAATTAATGCCATAATCCATGATTAGTTAAACATTTTAATCTTAACTTTTCATGCTTTGAATTTCATGTTTTAGATAGAGAATAAAGATATGTCAAAAAGCATAAACTTGACAAATCAGTAGTTAAGATAGAAAATAAATTAGGAGCTGAATAGTTTAATCTGAGCTCTCAGATGAAATAAGGTTAGACTTAGATAGTTTTTATGTTTTGAAAGAAAAAATGATTTAGGGTTGCAAGCCTAAATGCATCCATGAAAATGAAGTAAAAACTATTACAAATAAAAATGGGTAGGTAGAAATAAGTTGTGCAAACATGTAATAAAACATCATCGGGAAAAAATCACTAATTTACCCTCCCCTACAATTATTCAGTTTTCTAAACTATTAGTTAAAAAGGCTCAAAGAATTTCTCTAACTTCTGTTTGGATCGGACCCAAGGCTCAATCACTGATTAGTTAAAAATATTGAATTCCTACATAAAACCCACATTCATCAGCATTTACCCTTCATTCATAATCATAATCCATTTTTCCTAAGTAAAAACCTATTTTTACTTAGTAAAAGTAAAACCCTAAATAACTAATTTCATTTCCTTTCAAAAAATCATGCAAAAACCCATAAAATGCCTTTTTCCTAAGTTAAAGTGTAAAAATTACAATAAAGACAAAGCTATGCTTTAAATTTACACTTTATTTAGTTGTAAAACATGCATTTTTATAATATACATTGTCCCATTCCACATTAACTTCTAATTTATTTATTAACTCCCTAAAACTACACCCTCCCTTATAGTATTAAATCCTTTTATTTAAATAATCCACAAAACCCTCTATTTTAGTTTTAAGCCAATGTTTAAATATCCCATGTGCGAAATGTAAACCCCGCCCTAATCTCGTTGGTTTATAAACATATCAATAAAACAAATATCCCTCCCCCTATAGTTTTTATCAATTGTCAAAATGTTTGAAAAAGCTATATAATAGAACCCGCACTCATGTATTGATTGGAACATTTTTTATTGTTTTAAATGGAACATAAATAAACCTTATCCCTCCTCTCTACCATATAATATAAAATTTTAAACTTTAAATAAATGATTATTTATAAGGTTTAAAACCCATCACTGCATGTATAAAAATCCCTGCCCCACTACCAAATCCCGATGCAGCTTTCACAATGGATCTGGGCCATTCGCAATCGAACCCCACGATTTGATAGTGAAAACTTCAAATCACAAATAAACTTGCGCGATCACCACCATTTCATTTCTACACGAAATGAGTGGTATGTTGACTTTCTCCCTCCTCCATGTGTTTCATTCCTACTGGATCACACCTATTGCAAACAAAAAAGCTTACCACCTAAACTGAACGTGATAACCACTCACGGGTTTGACCCTTTGAGCCTAAAAATCGACATTTTTGATATGACCGCCATTTATTCAAGGCGCCAATTAACCTAATTTTCCTAAAAGCCATTGGAAATGCACTCATTTCATCTCTTTTTGTGCGTAGACCTATATAAGCTATTCTGACTATGAAATAAAGAAATTTCCATCATTTTCATGCCAAAAACTTGCAAATTTTAGCCTGTTAGCAATAAAGATTGCTGAGGAGCTTTGAATCACTCCAGAGACCTAAAAAATACCATCGAATCTAGTCAAAAACCTTAGAACCATTTTCAAAATCCCAATACCTCCATATAATAGGTATTCCTCAAGAAAATTAAACCTGTTTTGATTTGAAAGGACCTTTTAAAGGAACAAATTACATTCATAGCTCAATTTTACCCAAAGAAACCTCTTGAAATATCCAAAAAATAGGCCAAACCCTCGTCAAAATTTATGAAAAAACCTTGTTTATGCTGCGCATTGTTTTAAAAATCCAAATTTAGCCTAGAAATCCTTTAAAGGTAGCCAAAAATTTTGTGCCTAATTTTAAAAAAAATTTAGCCCAATTACTCATTGAAAAAATCTGAAGAAACCCCTGTTTCTTGCTTCAAAACCAGTAAAAGTCTGTAATCTTATTGAGAGTCCAAAATTGAAAGGAAAGACTCAACGAAAGACCATATTTTGCTGATTTTTACCCAAGAAATCCCTGTCAGAGTAAAAAATACTTCTGCTAGCTATTTAATCTTGCAAAAGTAGCCAGAAAAACCTCAAAATAGAGTTTCGTTGTCCAAACAATTCTCAAAATGCCTAAAACTAATCCAGCTTCATCTTCCAAAACTGCTATCATTATAAAACCTATACAACCTCCTGTTGTAGACATTGAGCACACTCCATTAGCAGATATTGACTAAAATAGCAGACCCTATTGTAGAGTTCAATTTGTTGGAACTTTATAATTGGAGCTTTGAGAAATCTTTAGAAGATGTTGAAGAAGTCAAAATTTGGGAATCACATTTACACAAATATGTTGTTCTATTTACTTATTCATGCCCGGAAGTAATTAGGTTATGCCATCATTTCTATATGCCTGAGAAAATAGAAATAGTCAATGCCAACAAAGAAGTGCTTTTCACCATTACTGCTGAATCCACTACAGCTCCAACCTAATCCTCAAGCAGTCCCTTTGTCCATAGAGGCCCTTACCAAGCTATATATTGGCTTTGATTTCCCTAAGAGAATCCAAATATTCCAAATCTTCATGCCCATGCATGTAGAGATTCCTCAAATCAGTCCCCCATATTCTTCCTCAAAGTTCCCAGAAGGTTCAATGCATATCATTTCAATGCTTTCATTCATTCTAGGATATTTTACTGATGAACATACAGATGAATCCATTTTAGGTTTCCTATCCACTTTTACCCCAAGACAACCTCCATATATTATATTTTTTTATGTTGGGTATATTGCTGACAATATCCTTGACCAATTGATTAAGTTGCCAACTGAAGGAGTGTTCAGATACACATCCCTCCTCTTCCACATGTTCTTGTATTTTCAAGCAGATAATTTTACATTAACTCTTCAAAGGCTTGAAATAGAGGTAAATCCTCTGTCAGTTATTTTCTGGACCTCTTTGATCAGGAAAGAGTCCACAGAGTTCACATATGAAGATTTTTCAGATTCCTTCATCCATCCATTGATAAAAATTCTAATGAATACAAAATAGCCAAGGATAAATGATGAATGAAGAATATTTTATAGTTATCAAAGAAAACCAAGATTGGTGATTGGTACTTGTATGAAAAATATACTGAGATTAGAGTTTTTGGATCCAATTTGTTTCCCTACAAGTTACCCAAACGTGTATCAATGAGTATTTTTGCCTTCGAGTGTATCAGGAAAATATTAAAATCTGATTCTATCAATTTATTAGCAACAAAGAAGAAACCACATTTTAAGTTGAAGAATCAAGTAGGACCATTCATTTTCAATCATAGAGATGTAGAGGCAGAAGCAAATAAATAGCTATTGGAGTACAGATTTGAAGAGAGCTTTCCTTGGAATTATGATCCACAACGGATACTAAATAAAATGCGGGTTAAGTGTAAGCTAGAAGCCTTCATTCATGAGAAAAAACTAGAAATAGAGAAATATGCCAATTAGACTGAGTGGAAAGAGAATACTTTAGTAGATGCAGTGAAGAAAAGTAATACTAGTCACACTTTACAGACTGCAGATCAAACAAAAAAAGGCACTAAGAGAGTAAGAGAATAAGGTACATATGTTGCTGAAACCACCACTGAAACTAATTTCAAGCTAAGATACAATAAAAGGCCTAAGTTAAACTCACTGGGTAAAGAAAAAGTGACCATTGAGGTAGAAGATGCAGATATACCAGTAACAAAAACATAGCCCGCCACAGTCATCATCAATGAACTAGTTACTGATAATCAGAATGAATAACAAGTTGATAATTCAAATGCACAAATGGTAGAAAAACAACAGAACATGGAAGCTTCATCCTCACAGACAACAGAGGAAAAGGATTTAGATATCAGGGAAAAGTACAAATAGATCAAGTTAAAGAATGAAGAGATCAAAGTAATATCTACTCTCAATATCTAAAGCAAACACCTAGTATTCAAAACATACTTCTATCTAATTTTTATTACTCAAACACAAAGTTAATAATGTCAGTATTGCAACCTACAGTGAAGACTCCGAAGACAGTGGCAGATTATAAAAATATTGATGTAGAAGTGGCAACAGAAAGCATACATGCACTTGATAAAATAGAGTTTCATAGACAGAGTTCAAAGATGCTTTATTCTACTGTTACAACTAAAGCCATGAGTGCTCAGAAACTTCAGAAAACCATCTCAAATATGAAAGATCAAATGAAATTACACAAAGCATCCTTATATGCTAAATATCTCAGAATAAAATCATTGGAAGAATTGGTCTTACATGTTGGATTTGACCTAGAAAATGTCAAGGCAGCAGACCAATTAATAAAGAAAAAGAATGAAGACATTATAGCTTTGAGGAAACAACTTAAACTTCCTCCAAGCGAGCATCCTCAGGCCAAATAACTTATATAAGGACAAAATGAGAAATATGATATGATGAACATAATATTTCAGCTTACAACCACTAGTACATTTGGCGGAAATTCTGACACTTTTGTCATATTGTCGGAAATTTCCCCAATTTCTATCAATTTTTCAAATCCCGCCACAAACCGTCACTATACCGATATTTAGGGACATCATCTCTTTTGCGAATTTTATGTTTGTCATAGGAAATGTGAATTTTTAATATTTTCGTCGGTCTTACGACATCTATGGGATGAAACGTCAGAATTGCGACATCTATTACACATTTGTCGGTATTACGATGCTTTCGAGAAAACATCGGAAAAGCAATGTTTCTCAAATAAATGTCGGTCTTGCGACGTTTTGAAGCCGAATGTCACAAGACCGATGTTTATTTGAAAAATGTCACTTTTACGATGTGTTTTCAAAAGCGTCGCAATACCGAAATAAAAAGTGTCTTAAATTATTTACCATATAATTCACTTTTGTTATCGATTATCATAACCTTTACCTTTCTCTCTATTTGGTTCTCCATCAGAGATTTGAACTCTTGAAATTTATTGAAAACCTTAGACCTCTTCCTTAGGAAATATATCCACGTCATCTTAGAGAAATTATCAATGAAGAAAACATAATATATGGATAGACCTAGTCATTGCATTGGTACAATCCCAAATACATTACTATTAATTAACTCCATAATTCTCTTTGCCCTTGTAGTACCAAATGGGAATTTAACATGATTTTGTTTCCCACAAATACAATATTCACATAAAGTGACTTTTAGAGAGTTACTATACAAAACTTTAATCATACCTTTTATTTGCATAACTCAAATTATTTTCACATATTTTAATGCTACAACCTGGTCTTGTTGACTAAACAAGAGGATTGACCCATAAGTTTTATGAAAATTTGCACTATTGCAACCACTTTGGTCGATATGCCCTTAAAACTTGTATAATATTCCAATCTGAACACCTCTTATGAACACCATCACTCCAGGAATTATCTTACATGAATCCTTCTTAAATATGATATGCATGATTGCATCACCCATTTGACTTCTAAATATTAGATTCCTAGCTACCTCGAAAATATGTGGTACTCATGGCAATTTTCTACTTCAACAATCCTTTAGTATAACTAATCAAATTTTCCTTGACTAATTGTCCTAGTGGTAGAGACATCTTCTAGATAGTCATCCCCTATGTCATATTCTTCATATTTTCAATACCACTCCTTATAGGGTGTCATACATGATATGATGAGGCCTGAGTGTCAGTATTGCGATGTTTGGAGATAAGTGTCGGTATTGCGCATTAGGAAACTTGCTCGGGTCAAATCGTCTGTGGGAGGTCGATCAATATAAAAAATGCTAAGTTGTGACCACCCGTATACCTTGTGCACATTCATGCGACCCATTTGGCATTTTCTCTTTCGTGCCTTCGACGTTCAGGTGGGTTGGGTCGGGTTGGGTTGTGTGATGTCGTGTAAGGAAATGCATTCGATTTAGGTTTGGTTGGGTCATGTTTTACTGTGAGGGAACCCAAGGAAACATGTTCGAGGGGGTTGGGTCAGGTCGGGTCATGTGAGGGTGCCAAAGGAACATGTCCGACCGGGTTGGGTCGTGTCATGAGGGAGCCCATGGAAACGTGTTTGGGTGGGTCGGGTCGAGTCGTGTGATGCCACCCAAGGAAACACATTCAGGTCAGGTCAGGTCGGGTCATGCAATATTATGAGGGCACCCAAGGAAACACGTTCAGGTGGGTCGAGTCGAGTTGGGTTGGGTTGGGTCATGTGGGGGTGGTCATATCAGAAATTCTAAGTTCTGACCACTAATGTTTCTTTTGCATGTTTGTGCGATCCTTTTACTATTTTCTCCCTTGTGTGCCCTTCATTTAGGCGGGTCGGGTCATGCCGTGTGAGGGCGCCACAGGAAACATGTTTGAGTTGGATCATCGACTAAGGGAGGTTGTATAAAAAATGATAAGTTTTCCTTGCTTGTGTGCCTTGTGCACGTTTGTGCAACCCATTTGTTTAGGTTTGTGAAACTTGTTTGTTGAGGTCACCCGACTGGGCACATTTGGGTCGGGTCGTTTCATTCGAGAGCACCCGTATCAGTTTTACCAAGTTGTGACTGCCCGAGTGCCTTCTGCACATTCAGGAGGTCCATTTTCCATTTGCTCCCTTGTGGCATCATTCGATCAGGTGTGTCATGTCACACCATATGAGGTCGCCCGACTGGGTCCGTTTGGGTCGGGTTGGGCCATTTCGTTTGATAGCGCCTGTATCGGTTTTGCTAAGTTGTGACCACCCGCATGCCAGCTTGTGCATGTTCGTGGGGCCCGTTTTCCATTTTCTCCCTGGTGGCATCATTCGGTCAGGCGCGTTATGTCCCGCCGTGTGAGGTCACCCGACCGGGCGTGTTCAGGTCGGGTCGTTTCGTTCGAGGGCACCCATATTAGTTTTGCTAAGTTGTGACTGCCCGTGAGCCTTGTGCATGTTCAGATGGCCCGTTTGCCATTTTCTCCCTTGTGGCATCAGTCGTTTAGGTGCGTCGTGTCGCGCCGTGAGAGGTCGCTCGACCAGGCACGTTCGGGTCAAGTCGTTTTGCTCGAGGGCGCCCATATCAGTTTTGCTAAGTTGTGACCACCCAGGTGCTATTTTGTGCATGTTTTGGGGGGGGGGGATTTTTCCATTTAATCCCTTGTTGCATCGTTCAGTCGAGTGTGCTGTGTCGCGCCATGTGGGATCGCCCGATTGGGCGTGTTCGGGTCGGGTCGTTTCGTTCGAGGGCGCCCGTATAATTTTTGCTAAGTTGTGATTGCCTGGGTGCCTTATGCACGTTCGAGTGGCCCATTTTCCATTTTCTCCCTTATTTCATCATTCATTTGGGCGCGTCGTCATGTCGCATCGTGTGAGGCCGCCCGATAGGGCGTGTTTAGGTCAGGCCATTTCGTTCAAGGCTGCGTTCGGTTCAGGCCGTTTTGTTCAAGGGCACCCGTTTCAGTTTTGCTAAGTTATGACCATCTAGGTTCCTTGTGCATGTTCACGTGGCCCATTTTACGTTTGCTCCATTGTGGCATCGTTCAGTCGGGTGCACCATGTCACGATGTGGGAGGTCGCCCGACCAGGCACGTTCAGGTCGGGCCATTTCGTTCGAGGGCGCCCGTATTAGTTTTGCTAAGTTGTGACCACCTCGGTGCCTTGTTCAGTTTCGAGCGGCCCGTTTTCCATTATCTCCCTTGTGGCATCATTTGGTTGGGCCTGTCATGTCGCGTCGTGTCAGGTCGCTCGACCAAGCACGTTTCATTCGAGGGCGCCTATATCAATTTTTCTAAGTTGTGACCACTCGAGTGCATTATGCACGTTCAAGTAGCATGTTTTCCATTTTATCCAATGTGGCATCCTTCGGTCAGGCGAACCGTGTGACGTCTCCCAACTGGGTGCATTTGGGTTGGGTTGCTTAGTTCGAGGGCACCCATTTCAGTTTTTCTAAGTTGTGACCACCTAGGTGCCTTGTGCACATTTGGG
Organism: Pinus albicaulis; assembly: GCA_034641835.2. NCBI lineage: Eukaryota > Viridiplantae > Streptophyta > Pinopsida > Pinales > Pinaceae > Pinus > Pinus albicaulis. The sequence goes on from CM076571.1 coordinate 810,028,981, forward strand.
CGGCCCATTTTCCTTTTGCTCCGTTATGGCATCATTCGATCGGGCGTACCATGTCGCGCTATGAGAGGTCGCCCGACCATGCACGTTCGGATCGGGCCATTTCGTTCGAGGGCACCCGTATCAGTTTTTCTAAGTTGTGACCGCCTAGGTGCCCTATGCACGTTCGAGTGGCCTATTTTTTGTTTTCTCCATTATGGCATCGTTCGGTCGGGTGCGTCGTGTCACGCCATGCAAGGTCGCTCGACCGAGCGAGTTTGGGTCGGGTCATTTCATTCGAGGGCACCGGTATTAGTTTTTCTAAGTTGCGACTGCATGGGTGCCTTGTGAATATTCAGGCAGCATGTTTTCTGTTTTCTCTCTTGTGGCATATTCGTTCGGTCAGGCACATCGTGTCGCACAGTGTGAGGTCGCCTGATAGGGTGCGTTCAGGTCGGGTCGTTTCGTTCAACGGCACCCGTATCAGTTTTGCAAAGTTCTAACCACCCGGGTGCCTTGTGCACATTCGGGTGGCGTGCTTGCCATTTTCTCCCATATGGTATCATTCGGTTGGGTGCGTTATGTCGCACCATGTGAGGTCAGCCGATCGGGCGCATTCGGGTCAGGCCGTTTCGTTCGAGGGCGCCCGTATCAGTTTTGCTAAGTTGTGACTGCCTGGGTGCCTTGTGCACGTTCAGGTGGCCCATTTTCTGTTTGCTCCCTTGTGGCATCGTTCGTTCGGGCGCGTCGTGTTGCACCGTGTGAGGTCGCCTGACCGAACGCATTTGGGTCGGGCCATTTCGTTCGAGGGCACCCGTATCAGTTTTGCTAAGTTGTGACCGCCCGGGAGCCTTGTGCACGTTTGGGCAACCCATTTTCCATTTTCTCCCCTATGGCATCGTTCGTTGTGTCGCGCCGTGTGAGGTCGCCCGACCAAGCGCGTTCGGGTCGGGCCATTTCGTTCGAGGGCGCCCGCGTATAAGTTTTGCTAAGTTATAACCGCTCGGGTGCCTTATGCACGTTCAGGCTTCTCGTTTGTCATTTTCTCCCTTGTGGCATCGTTTTTTCGGGCATGCCGTGTGGCAGCATGTGAGGTCGCGACCCGATCAAGTGCGTTCGGGTCGGGTTGTTTTGTTCGAGGGTGCCCGTATCAGTTTTGCTAAGTTGTGACTACCCGGGTGCCTTGTGCACGTTCGGGCAGCCTATTTTCTATTTGCTCCCTTATGGCATCGTTCGGTCGAGCACGTTGTGCCGCACCGTGTGATGAGTTCGTCCGACCGGGCGCGTTCAGGTCGAGACGTTTCCTTCGAGGGCGCCCATATCAGTTTTGCTAAGTTGTGACCGCCCGGGTGCCTTGTGCACATTCGGGTGGCCCATTTTCCGTTTTCTCCCTTGTGGCATCATTCGTTCGGGCGTGCCGTGTCACGTCGTGTGAGGTCTCCCGATCGAGCGCATTCGGGTCGGGCCGTTTCGTTCGAGGGTGCTCGTATCAGTTTTGCTAAGTTGTGACCGCCTGAGTGCCTTGTGCATGTTCGGGAGGCTCGTTTTCCATTTTCTCCCCTATGGCATCGTTCGTCCTATCGCGTCGTGTGAGGTCACCCGACCAGGTGCGTGTGGGGTGGGACGTTTCATTCGAGGGCACCCGCATATCAGTTTTGCTAAGTTGTGACTACCCGGGCGCCTTGTGCACATTCGAGTGGCCTGTTTTCCATTTTCTCCCTTGTGGCATCATTCATTCGGGCACACAGTGTCGAGCCGTGTGAGGTCGCGGCCCGATCAGGCGCGTTCGGGTCGGTTCATTTCGTTCTAGGGCACCCGTATCAGTTTTGCTAAGTTGTGACTGCATGGGTGCCTTGTGCACGTTTGGGCGGCCTGTTTTCCATTTGCTCCCTTGTGGCATCGTTCAGTCAGGTGCACCGTGTCACGCCGTGTGAGGTCGCTCGACCGAGCGCATTCAGGTCGGGTCGTTTTGTTTGATGAGTTATCCTTAATAAACCAAAAATTTGATTGAAAATAATCATTCATACCATAACATTACTACTTCCCTTTTAACCACATAAAAATTATTTTTAAGTTACCATAATTCATCTTTAATATCACATAATTAGATTAAAAAATCAACCAAAATACCTAGTTTATGAAATAAAAATTCAACAATTTTATATAATTAATCATTTAAATAAATGTCTTAGATATTGTTAGCCACCTGTAAAAATTTGTTATAGCAAAAGGTGGCTAAAACTTTTTGGAGTCTAAAAGGAACAAATTATATTGCTAAAAAGTGTTATCTCTTGAAGACTCTTGAAGGCCTCATGCCTCTGTCCAAATCTTCACTACTTTTCCTATTTTATACTCAGAAATTCTGCTGATTTCATAAGAAGAAACTACTGTAAAGGCCATTTTTCCCTCCTCCCACTTCAAAACTAACCTTCATTTTGCTCCCCTTTTTCTCCATAAAAGTCCTCTATTTTCATGATCCCTCTTCTTCTATTCATGAAAATCATTTTTACAAGGCTAAGAACTCACTTTTTAACCTTACCGAAGCCCTCAAAATCCTTCGAAAACCATTGAAAATCTATAAAAAACCCATTTTTGTATTGCAGACTTAAGCCCCCTTGGCTAAGTCCTAACCACTTCCCCTCCATATGTCCGCACCCTGGAACCAGGTGCTAGGCCCTCAAATTTCTTATCACGTCGCAAGTTTCAAATGGGTTGATTGAAAGACCGCATCAAAACTTCCGATGCAATTAAGTCCCATATGTATAAACCCTGGTCCTTTGTTTTCTTTGTAAAACCAAGCGCAAAGGCCGAAGCGCTTATCGCATCGAAAAAGTTCAATGGTTAGATTGAAAATACGGAGCCTGAAGCTCCGATTGTGATTGGCCCTTTGTTATGAAAAGCTCCGGGCCTATCATGTTCCATATAACTAAAGGCCCCGCAGTCGGGCGCTAGCCCATACCATAAATATATATCCCACCCCGAAAGTATTAAAACTTTGGATTATATTGAAAACTTTGGGTTTTGTATATCATAAAGGGTTTCCACTGGTTCGCTTTAAAACCAATCCCCGTCGTTGATAATAAGCCGATCCAACGGCCCGCGTCACATCACATCGCATTTTTTCATTTGGTACATTTGTTTGTTCCCCCGATCGGCCATCCCTCCAATTAATTACCCACCGTTGATCTGATCCTCAGATCAACAGTCATTGCTCAATCGCATCGCGAAGTTTTCAGTGTTGTGCAATTTCTTTCCCCGCCGACTGAATGTCTCCAATTGCATCTGGACCGTCTGTTTGATCTCATCTAACGACCCTAATTTTCTCCGATCATTAACCCTTCCTCCGCCCTTTTTGTAGGTTTTAACCCTGAATAGAAATTATCTACACACGAATCTTATAACAGAAAATAAACAATAGCGAGAGCATAAAACATAAAATAGATAAACACAGAGATTTTCCCCTGGATCCCAAATCGGGACGACCAGCTTGATTTTTCATTATATTCCTTTTAGTGTTACAACATATATATATACATGCCGAAGCATACATAAACCCCAATCCATTAACCCTGGATTAGAACATAACCGTAGTTCCCTTGACCGGATCTACAAAATACCAGGGGCCGAAAACCATCGTACCCCAAAACCATGTGCAAACTCATGCACAAAACATGGGTAGGTCCGCATATGAGTGGAGTCCATACCAAAAAGTCCTTAGGGGCGTTGCCCAGAACCAGGGGGTTGCCCGCCCCTTGTGACCCCCTGTTGCACCCGGCGCCTGCTTGTCTGATGCGTGAGGCTAGTCGTGGAAAGAATATAACACATACCCAACATTCTCCCACTTATTTGTTTTCTTTCCACAGAAGTGAAGAAGCTTAGTCATTGAGCCAATTCTTCAACACCCATTGCTTCTCTACACCAGAAGAACAATTATCCACGAGCTTAAGTAATGCATCTGTGACATTCTTCGAAATGTCACCTTTACCGGCAACACCCATTTAGCCTCATGTCTCTAGCAGTGATGTTGAACATCAATGTGCTTTGTCTTTGAATGATAAGCAGGGTTCTTAGCTAAGAAAATTGCACTTTGGCTATCAAATTCTATCCTTATATCTTGTTGTACCAACCCCATACTTGAACACAATCTCTGCAACCAAATTTCCTCCTTGCTTGCATGAGTACTGTTCAGCAAATGATACCTCTTTGTAGTTGAACGCCACTACGGGCCCCCATCTTTACTCATCCAACTGACTGCGCCTCCAAATAGGCTAAACACATACCCACTTGTAGATCTTCTTTGGTCTAGATCTCCAGCCCAGTCTACATCAACAAAACCATGAATTCCCAACATTCTTTCCAATCTTGGTCTTTCCTGGTAGCACAAGCCATAATCACTAGTGCTACGTAAATATCTGAAAACCTGCTTCACTGCTATCTAATGCTCCTTCCCTAGGTTTGACATAAACTTGCTCAATACTCCCATTGCATGTGCAATGTCTGGTCTAGTACAGACCATTGCATACATTAGGCTACCCACTACACTTGCATATGGAACACGGGACATATCCTCCTCTTCTTCTTGTGTCTTGGGACAACATTCCATGAACAACTTTGCACCCCTCCCAGGGGAATAGGAACATTCACCGGTTTACTATCCTGCATATTGAACCTCTGCAATATATTCTCGACATACTTTCTCTAGTTTAACTAGAGCTTCCTCTTTGCCCGATCTCTCTTAATTTCCATGCCCAAAATATAGTTTGCAGCACCCAGATCCTTCATGTCGAATTTGGAGAATAGTTGGGTCTTCAAATCTTGGATAATTTCTTTGTCATTTCCAATCAACAACATATCATCCACATACAAGACCAAATAAATAACACGGTCACCAATTAATTTAAAATAAACACGGTGATCCTCCTTGCTTCTGGTGAAGCCAAGTCCCCGTATATAGGTATCAAATTTCTGATACCACATCCTTGGTGACTGTTTTAACCCATACAGAGACTTCTTCAACCTGCATACTAGTTCTTTCTTACCCTTCACCATAAAGCCTTGAGGTTGCTTCATGTAGATCTCCTCTTCTAGATCCCCGTGAAGAAATGTTGTCTTCACATCCATCTGTTCTATCTCAAAATCAAATGCAGCAGCAACAGATAAAAGTAATCTAATAGAAGTAACTTTGGCAACAGGAGAAAAAAATATCACCAAAATCAATTCCCGGCACCTGGGAATAACCTTTTGCTACCAACCGAGCTTTGTATTTCTCCACCTTGCCTTCTACATTCATCTTCTTCTTAAACACCCATTTTCTCCCAATGGGCTTCCTTCCAGCCGGCAACTCCACGAGATCCCATGCCTCATTTTTGTGCAAGGATGCCATTTCATCAACCATGGCCTCCTTCCAGAGTTTTCCATCCTCGGAATCTACTGCCTCCCTGACAGTTCTGGGATCATCATCAGTTATAGTTAAGGCAAAACCTGAACAAAAAGTAGATGGACTATACCTTTCTGGTTGCCTTCTTTCCCGAACTGATCTTCTCAAAGCTGGGGTTTGTGGCTCTTCCTCTTCTGAATCTTCTTCTATTGTAGAGTCCGATTCATCCTCCTTTAGCTCAAACTCTATCTTCTCAGGTTCCTTTGGTAGGACTTCATGTGTAACAACATCTTTCACCTCTCTAAACACCACATCTCGGCTGTACACAACCTTCCTTGTTTCTGGGTTCCAAAGCTTATAACCCTTTAAACCATCCTTATACCCAATAAAGATGCACCTTTAAGATTTATTATCCAACTTGGTCCTTTTCTCCTTTGGAACATGTACATATGCATCACATCCAAATACCCTTAGATGTGAAAGAGAGGGTTTCTTACCAGTCCATACCTCATGTGGAGTCTTGTCCTCCAACGCTGATGAAGGTGATCTGTTAACTAAGTAACATGCAGTCTCCACTACCTCTGCCCAGAATTCTTGTCCTAACCCGGTACCACTGAGCATGCTTCTTGCCTTTTCCATCAGTGTTCTGTTCATTCTTTCTGCAACTCCATTTTGCTGAGGTGTGTATGGAGTAGTCTTCTGTCGTGCTATGCCACACTTCTTACAGAACTCTTCAAATTCCTTCTTGTAGAACTCCCCACCATTATCTGTCCTCAATGCCTTTATCTTCTTCTCTGTCTGGTTTTCCACCAGAGCCTTAAATTCTTTAAATTTGTCAAAGACTTCAGATTTCTTCCTCAAGAAATATATCCATGTATTCCTTGAGAATTTATCTATGAATGAAACATAGTACCTGAGACTTTCCCGGTGATGGAGCAAGCCTGGTCCAAACACATCCTTTGTGCACAAGTTCTAATATCTTGTTCGCCCTCTTATAGCACCAGGAAGGAAAAACTCACAGTTACGCAGCATTGATTTACGCTTCCCATATACACAATGTTCACAAAATCGAAATCCAGAGAGCAATTAGTTTTACCTTCTATAGCACCACTTCTATGTAGTGTCAAGAGGCCTGCTCTCAATATGTCAAGCCTTACTGCTTTGATGCCATATGGTCTTTGTTCAGGAACGAGGCTAGGCTTTCAGTTCCACTTTGGGAACTACAGGTACTCTACACCCATCAATAATTGTGCTACCTTGTAGCTTGTATAGAGTTCCAGTCCGAACTCCCCGCATTAATACCAGTGCTCCCCGAACCATCTTGCGGGCATCTTTCTCGAACACTATTTTTACACCTGCATCATCCATCTTGCTTACAGAAATCAGATTTCTGGCCAATGCAGGAATATGTAGAACACCAGGAAGTGTTCTAATCCTTCCACCTTGCAGCTTCTACTTGACCTTTCCACGTCCAACGATTCTAGCCTTTCTATCATCCCCTAGGAAGACATCACCACCATCATATTTCTCATACTCTCAGAACCACTCCCGATGTGGGGTGAATTGAAAGGATGCACCTGACTCAATCAACCATGACTCATGATCTACATGTGTATTTGAAGAAGAAGCCAAATACACATCCCCACCTTCATCTGAGGTGGTTTTTTCCTCTACAGAAAGAGCATCATCAGATCCATTTACTTTCTTAGGAGCTTAGATATGTAGTCCTTTTTGTAGTGCCCTTCCTTTCCTCATTTCTAGCACACCTTTACAAACTTTCGAGGAGATTTATATCTCCCTCGAGATTTATATCTCCCACTTGAAACCTTATTCTTGTTTCTGTTATGGGACCTTCCTCGTACAGATAATGCATCTCTATTTCGACCCTCCATATTTCTCCGTCTCATTTCCTCCAACAGCAACGCTGGACAATATCATAAAAATTCAAGGTAGTTGTATCGCTACCTATTGCAATAACCAAAATATCCCACGAGTCTAGTAGGGAACTCAACAAACTGATGCACTTATCTTCATCTGAGATTTTAATATCTACAGATGACAGCTGACTTACCAAAGTATTGAAGGCGTTCATATGCTCTATCATTGAGTCTCCATCCTTCATCCTCAGGTTATACAGATTTTTCCGCAGGAACAATTTGTTCATCAGATACTTAGATTGGTACAAAGTCCCAAGTTTTCCCAACAAGGTCTTCACCGTAGCTTCCCCAGATACATTCAACAATACTGAATCTGAGACACACAACCGTATTGTTCTCTTCTCCTTATGATCCAGTTTCTTCCAGTCTTCATCTGAAATTTCCATTGGTTTAGTACCTGAATCTATCGCGATCCACTGGTCCTTATCCACCAGCAAATCCTTCATCTTGAGCTTCCACAACTCAAAACTCTGACCATTAAATTTCTCGATCTCTGTCTTTGCCGCTCGCCATCTTCAACACTTTCTTGCATGAATCGATCCGCGAGATCTGCTGAAACGGGGTCTACCCGGGCCGAAAAAAACCCTCAACAACAAGCGTCCCCTTGAGCTAAATGACTCAGAGAAATACCAAATGCCAGAGTTTAACCACAGACGAAATTATCTACACACGAATACATAGAAAATAAAACAAACAATAGCGAGAGCATAAAACATAAAATAGATAAACACAGAGATTTTCCCCTGGATCCCAAATTTGGACTACCAGCTTGATTTTTCATTATATTCCTTTTAGTGTTACAACACATATATATACATGCCGAAGCATACATAAACCCCAATCCATTAACCCTGGATTAGAACATAACAGTAGTTCCCTTGATCGGATCTACAAAATACCAGGGGCCGAAAACCATCGTACCCCAAAACCATGTGCAAACTCATGCACAAAACATGGGTGGGTCCGCATATGAGTGGGACCGCATACCAAAAAAAATTTCGCCGGGGCGCTGCCCCAGACCCCGACAGGGGGGGCTGCCGCCCCCCTTGTGACCCCCCTGCTGCGCCCGGCGCAACGTACAGCGTGTGAGGCTAGTAGTGGAAATAATATAACACATACCCAACACTTTTAACCCCTCTGATTCACTCTCCACCTTCAATATGATCTGCAGATCGATGGCCAGCACTTAATCGCATCGGCGTTTCCCTGCACATCAGCGCCATTTAAGTTTTGCCCCCGATTGCAATCCTTCGATTGGATCTGGACCGTCCACGCGTCTATATCGGACGGTCCCAAATCATTCCTGCATTACTTCCCGTCGCTCTCCTTTCGACTATTATATGCAAATCTCCACCGTTGGATGTTGCCATCCAACGGCTACGCTCCTCCCCACATCCTCTGCAGCAGTTAAACCCACAACGCAAGATTTCTTGATATTTTGTGTGTTTTGCAGGATTAATGGTTTTCCATTATATTGAAAGAAAAGCCAAGGGCTGGGAATGACGATTCCCATGCCATTGATTCATCAAAGGGAAGCTATTCACGGGTTAAAATTCCACGTTTCATCAATGCTCCATGGGCATTGATGTCATATGAGCCCTGTGTGGCCCTACACATCAACAAGACACTGTCCATTAAATAAATCAAAAGAGTATCAGTCTCGAAGACATAACACAGCAGAACAGAAGGATTGAAGATAATTTGGGGATTAAGGCTAAGAATGATTATCAAAAGCCTAATCCCCAGAATTAAAAACACAATTAAAGGAGCATCATAAGTGTTATCAAACAGAAAAGTCTCCACCGCCACATTTGAGGCAAATTGATTCCTCCCAACTACCATAGTGCCACCTGTGCCTTAAAAGCATTCAAACAGAGGCCGAAGTTATGGTTCAAAATCAAATATTTTCCTCAAACGCAACCAAAGAGTTGATTCTGCTGAAGAACTTATTGATAAAAATATCAGCAGAGTTACTATAACATAACACAGAACCTTAAAAGTCAACAAGAGCTCCCACCGAGCTTACAAATCTTTAATGTATATCAATTAATACAGTGAAACACCTGTAAACCTCTTCATCGAGCCCCTCAAAGGCCGAGAAGTCATTACTCTATATTAAATTCCTTGGGAGATCTTTTATCATATCTCACCTCCTCATTCTTCTATAAATAGTTATGTAGAAGAAGAGAAATTTTTGGTTGGTTGTTGGTCGGTCACTAGTTGTAATACTGGAAACTCTTTGAAATAATACATAGTCCGTTGGAGTTTGAAGAAGAAATTGAAGTCTTGGAAGTTGGATGATGTTGTGGCATGCTTGTTCTTGAGAAGGCTCTACCATTGGATTCATGAGCTTGGTTGTTGGTGATGTATTCTGAACTGTCTGTTGTTTTTCCTGTTTTCATTATGTTTCATAATTTCTTACTATATTAGGATAGAAATTTTTAGGCTAAGAAATGACTCTTGGAAGCACCTTAGACCTGTTCATCCTTCACTATTTTCTGTTTTCTTCTGCTGAGGTATTTTAGAGTCTTCAATCTCTCTCTTTAGTTCTCATGCTTGTTTATTTATATAATAGCTCAAATAGTTGGTTTCAGCATGATTTATGGTTCTCCCTGCTTGTCTGCTATCATTTGAAAGTTGTTATTGAAGTCTCCCTTTGAAGTACCATTGTTTTAAGTTAGCCAAAGAGGTTTGTTTTGATCTTGCCCTTTGCCATTGCTTGAACAGTTGTTTTGAAGGTCTTTATAGTTGTGATCGTAGATGTTTTTAGGTGTTCCCTCTTCTATGACTGAAATTATCAGTGAATCTTTTATGTTTTATAACTCCTTTGAAATAAAATCTTTGAGGAAATAGGGTGTTCCCCGAATCTTAGATTTCATTTTAAAAGTTGTCTTAAAGTCATCATTTTCTTAAAGTGTGGTTTGTAGAATTTATGGTTAGCCCTGTCTATCAAATACCTCTTTATGTTCAAATTATGTTTTTAAGTTCCCTTTGTCAAGAATTAAACTTCTCTTTACCAAACCATTAATGTCCATCTCATTCACAAACTAAAGGATCCTGTGGCCAAGTTAGATTTTCCCTTTGATATCCCATATCCACTTATGAGCCTGTTACCAACTTCATTTTGACTCCATTTCCCAATGGAACTGACACTCCTTCTTTCTATCTATCTTTTCCTAGACCTTCCATGTTCTGCAGTACCAATCCAACCAAAAAAACACTTGCACTTAATAACTAGTCTAAAATCAATACTTTAAAGCAATCAAGACATATCTTTGCTAAAATATTCGAGAGATCCCTCTCTGAGAATAGGAGGACTAGATCCTGGAACTCTAAAGATTGGTTCTGATGTTGCCTTGTCTTTTCATTTGCCAAACTATCAAAACACGCGACCCCAATAGATATAACCTCATTAATAATTATTTATAATCAACAATACCACTTATTTACCCAAATCCCTTATTAACCCCAAGAAAAGTCTCACACATTTTATTTAATGGAATTTGAGTGGACTTAAAAAACACACGTATTTCATTTCAAAATGTCAAAAAAATTCAAATATCAAAATTTTTATTTTCCCTCTTCAAAATGTCTAAAATTTTCAAATATCAAAAGTTTTAATTTCCCTCATTCATTTCCCTCCGCATGGTTTGTCTAGGGAAGGAGAGAGGATGCGGCCATACTGTTGTCGGTTTTGAGGAAGGATGCAACCATACTATTGCAGGTTTGAAGGAAGGATGCAGCCATACTGTCGCAGGTTTGGTGGAAGGATGCGGTAAGTTAAGTTTCTGTGTTTATCCAATGATAATGCAATGCCCTTTAGGTTTCTAAGAAGTTCTTGTTTGCATCTGCGGCAATAGTTGTTTGGTTTCTCTTTGTTTTATTTTGCTGATAGGCCCATTTCTGAATCCTAAACTCATCAACCCTTTATGTCAAACTGATAACCTTACATAAAAAACTGATAACCCTTTATGCCCATGCTGGTCTTCAGAGGTACCAAGCTATGCGTGCCATTTTTATACCTGAGAGAAAAAACCCACGACCCATCACGAAAAACCCTGTCTATCACATGCACAGTTGTGGCACCATCTTCTGCAACCCCACGAACAGGATTCTCAGATCCAGTGCAAGATGAAGGTCGCGTGTTCAATTTTTCTGCAAGGCCAGTGACTCTGCCCGAAAATGGGTGTTACTTTGATGCCCATTAGTCTCTTTGATGGTGATATGTACATAGGAGTTCAATTTATAAGTAGAAGGGAACTAGCCATAACGCTTAGCATTTTTGAAATTTCACGTCTCCAAAAACAAGGCCTGGGATTCAATCCTATCACTCAAGAATCTAAATTCTCCAGTTTCAAAGGCCTTATAGCCATGTAATTCATAATTTCTAGCTTTGCAGATTTGGAGCCTATCACTCCAAGATTCACATTTTCCAGTGACAAGGAATCGAGCCCTTGCTTTATTTCTCCATAAAGATCATTTTCCAGCAATACATAGGATTTTTTCTCTCCCCTTTATCGCTCCAAGAAGATCATTTTCAGTGATACGTGAAATCATCTCCTTCCTTTATCGCTACAAAATATTATTTACCAGTGATATATTGCTGGAAAAATTGGATTATCTAGCAATATGACCCAGGCCTTATTGCACGAAGATGTGGATTCTTCAGTGAAACATAGGAGTTGAGCTTCTTCCTTTATTGCTTGAAGATGTCAATTGCTCAGGGATATAGGATTTATAATGATCGCAGACTTGAAGGTCGCTTAAGGAAACTCGTGTTAAAGTACAGCAAGGGTTGTACTAGTGCTGAAGCTGTCACTTGACTGGTTTGAACTTTGTACCTTCTAAACTCAGACTGTGAGTGAGCCCTAGACTTCAGTTTGGTGAGTCATGGCGCTATCATGCAGGACTTTTCTCCCACATCAAACTTGAGTTGGAAAACCTTTTAAATGAATATTGAATGCCTGTGAATTTTCCATGGCCACGTATACCCCCATATTCACATAGTTGGTAAGGTATACCTCTCTGCAAAAGGGGGAGGTGGGGTTCATTTTTTCAGATAATAGCATGCCACCAACTTAAATTCAAATAAAAGAAAAATTGCTCAGTGAGAGTACATTGGTTGGAAAACTCCACTGATAACATATATGATAACGAATTTCTTCTTACTGAAATAGAATTTTAGAAAATTGAGCTCAAACAGTGTGCAACTTTGGTTTTCTTGACATTCATCAAAAGTCACAACAACCCAGTGGACATTTAAAATAGTGAGTAGACTACTATCAAGTGGACTCCAATAGTATAGCTTCACAGTCCAGTTAAATTTTTAATGCATGTAGAATCCCAAACTAACTACCATTGATTTCTTGAACATATTTCTCAATAAAAAAATTAATTGATCAAAAGCCAGTTCCAGATGAACCATAGTATGGGTAGCCTAGACCGGGGACCTGCTTCAGCACCTGTTGTGTGCAATCCTAATGGAACCAGTCGTGGATCTTGGAGTGATGTTGCATATTTTTCATATTGGTTTGATCTGTATGGTGTTGTGGAGCTTAGAACACCATATTGAGAAGCAGATGAAATTCCTCCATATGTATGTTGTGTTGCATATGGAGGAGGCTGAGATCCATATGTTGTAAGGCCCGACGGATATGCCGAGTAACCAATTGGTGGTGGTGCAGACGCTGGTACCTGTGGCCCTAGCCTGTGATATGAGTTCAGGCTTGGGTAGTCTAATCCATAAGCTGTCTGCATATGTGGAATTGACTACATTTGTGGAGATATTGTAGGTTGTGATGATAGCTTCTCCTTCTGGCCATCAGCTGAAAGTTTCATAGTAACAATCCTTCCATCAATGGTTTTGTTTGGTTCTTTAAAAGCCCGCTTTGTAGCCTCCATAGTCTTGAAAGTCACAAATGCAAATCCCCTGGATTTGTTGGTATTCTTATCATATGCAACCAAACCTTCTTCTATCTCTCCATATTTGGAAAAAAATTCTAAAAGCTTATCATTGGTCGTGTCATATGAAATACCACCAATGTAAAGTTTCCTTTGAGCCTGATCTGTACTTTGACCAAGACCTGTGCTTGCCACTGCCAGATTGTTTACAATAATCCTCCCATCAATAGTCTTGCTAGGCTCTTTCAATTCCCTTTGAGTAGAATCCATAGCTTAAATGTGACAAATCCAAATCCTCGTGACTTTCCTGATGTATTATCCATAATAACAGTGCCTTCTTCAATCTCTCCATACTGTTTAAATGCATCACATAGGGTCTGTGAAGAAGTCTCCCAAGACAATCCACACAAAAACAGCTCCCGATGAGCAGGGTCCTTGCTTGCAACATCTTTAATTTCTTCTACAATTGCAGGGTATGAAGAACCTGCATTGACCATCAAAGAGATCAACTGCTCTTTGCTCAGTGGCTCCAACAGCGAGTGCAAATCGTCCTTTGAGAGTTGCAGAGCGATGCCATTGGCTTCCTTGTCCAGCTTTCTCTTCTTACCATCGCCCTTGACCTCCATGATTTTTTCTTCGGTTTGAGAAGGGGGGGGTTCATACTAGCTTCAATTCCCCAAATTGACTCATGCCAAGTTTTTTAAAGATTGAATGATTACAAAATATTCCCTCTATCTCTATTAACACATGTATAGAAATGCAAGGAAGCTACAGGTGACTTACCCATGTCTAATTATCTAACAAGTACAATAATAATTAACACTTAATAGACTCAACTTTAGGAGGCATAATATTAAAAGGTTTACAACAGTATGTTATTGAGCCCTGTTGAACATTTTTTAATCCTCTTAGCCACATTATAATTTATAACAGACCCTGTTGCACATTTTCATACTAAGTCCAAAATTATCTGCCGAAATTTTCATAGTTTTGCGAAAGTTGTAGCTATTGCTATTGTGATTCCTGTGCAATCTTGAGTGGCAGCCATGTAACTTCTAATGAATAAAGATGTATCTTTTCAATGTCATCAAATTTTATCCTCCTTGACAGCTTACCCAGGTTGTCTTGTGGTCAGCCTCTTGGTTGGTACAATATTTCACAGACCTTGGAGTACCATGAAGTAGAAACTCTAGTATTTATCATGACAATTTGCCTTGGGCCTCTCTTGTGCTTGGTGTATTTTTTGAAGGGTATTCCGAAAGAGCAGTGGCTCATAGATTCAGGAGTATCCTGATGGACTCGAAGGATTTCCTAGGGACTGCCTTAATGATCTATTTTTTTATAGCTTTCATGAAAGGGAAATGTCTCATAGACAAGTATCCCCATTTTTCTATTTTTCTCTTTGGTAGAAGGCAGTAATAAAACGAGCTTTAGGTATCTTCTAGTTATCCCTTCACAATTTTTATTTTGGGTTTGGATAGCTCCTAATGCCCAAATCAAGTGCATTAGTTTCTCATATAAGAAGAATGCGGAGAATAGAATGTCGCAACATATTTAGAACATCCATCAAGCTAAAATAATAGAAGGGAATAGGCTTTTCTGTTTGTGATTGGACTTTGTGTTTCTGACTGGGATTTTCTGTTTCTCATTGGGTTTGTTGTTTATTTGGAGTTTCCTCTGTTACAGAAGGTTCTAATTTGTAGATGGTGTCAGTTGAGAGAAGTTTCTATTGATCTTGTTACTTGCAGCTTTTTTCTTTTATAAATTGAGCTTGCAAGCTCTATATGCTTATTAGGAATCCTTTTTCTTTCCATAGCTTTGAAGATCTGGAATGACCAATTCAAATCTTCAATCCATTTTTTTTTAAAGCCACTCTTTCACTTGCTATAAATACACTTCCATAATGGGATACAAATGGGTAGAAAGATCAAGGGACTAAAAGTGGAGGGTAGAAGCTCGTTAGTCCAAGCTTAGATCCTTATATATAGGACAGTGGAGCGGTGGATGTTCTTTCTGTTTAACTGTATATTGGTTATGTATTTTGCCCGATTACTGTTCCATTGAGGTTTGGATGTGACTAGTCATCTCAAGCTAGGACCCTTCTATTTCAATCCACTACTAATTCCAGAGCAATAGGATTTTGCACTGTAAATTCACTGCTTTCCATGGGGATTAGAGTTTGTCATTGAGGTTATTTGAGCTGTGATCTTGATGTTGTTCCTTTTTAAACATACAACTTTGGTTGAGTTTGGTTCTTGCTGAACATGCCTTTTTTAGGTTACACTGCCTATAAAGGCTAATCTGTTAAATTTGGGGTTTTTCCAGTGTAAAATGGGCATTACAAAAATGTGTGCGAGTTTTCTATACCTCTAAAAAATGAATTCCTTAATGTCCCAAATCTGCAAATGAATGTCCTTCCATGTCTTAGGACTAATACTTGGATATGTCTCTTTGCTTGATATGGAAACCTTCAATCTCAAAATGAATCATCTATTTTTATTTGTGGGTATGGACTGTCATATGGACAGGGGTTTTATTCTGTCATATTTTTATAGCGTTCTTTCATATTTATGCCCATGTCATGTCCCTGCAATGCGAAATTCTTGCTTTTCATTCCTATTTTCTTTGAGTTATTATAAATTGTATTTTTCTAGTTTGATACACGTTTCCAATTCTTGAAGAAAAGGCATTGTTTGGAGAAAAGGAGTGGTACTTCTTCACTCCCAGGGACAGGAAGTATCCAAATGGTTCTCGCCCCAACAGGGTTGCTGGCTCAGGATACTGGAAAGCCACAGGTGCAGATAAACCCATCACTGCTAAGGGCAGTAACAGGCGTGTTGGAATCAAGAAGGCTCTAGTTTTCTATGTCGGAAAAGCACCTACAGGAAACAAGACTAATTGGATTATGCATGAATACCGCCTTGCTGATGTCAATAGATCTGCTAAGAAGAAGGGCATCTTAAGGGTAAGCAATTGTTCCTGTGTATTGTCTTATATGCATATTCCTGTGTGTCAATAGACAGTGTAGGTGTTGTTTGGTTTAAAACACATGTTAGGCTAGATGCCATTGTGACCTAGTTGTGACAGGGCCCAAGTCAGATAGACTCGTCACTCTAGGGAATAAATCTATTTGGGAAACAAGGGTTTATCATTTAAGTTATAAAATCAAGGGTTTTCTCACGATTAGATCACGATGAATTGATGCTACACTGATATCATAATGAGACTGTGGATATTCGTTTGATCAACATATTATTGATAAATATGATTATGTCCAACCATATTATTGAAGAGCTTCAAGGGCTTTCCTCATTTGATGAAAAATACACTTCAAAACTTTATACATTCATCATTTGTATACATGAGTTTATATCATAAATATAGCATCATATTGCATTCAATTCTTTGTAATCATAATAACAGAGCTTAAGGATTAGAGGAATCCTAGTGATGCATTGAAATTATTTGAATATATATACAATAAAATTCTTACTCCTTTTTGCTGATACGTATTTCTTGCATAGGTTTTGATTTCAATACAACAACATAGTTAGATCAATTGCTCGCTTTCTGAACATAGAACCAATTTGATGGTTTTCTTCATATAAGTTGACTCAACATTTTATTTGGATTTATCTATAACTTCGATTGATTTCTCTGTGATAGTTTAGATGTTGGAAAGAGGCGACATGTCTTCCTAATGCCAAAATCAACTGCATTAGTTTCTCATATGGATGTTTGGTCCTGAATGTCATCAGACTGTCCCTGCTGGCAGCTACATTTGTAACTTTCTCCTGTGCAAAATGGGTTGATTCTTCACCAATAACATAATCATCTGAGTTTAATTTAGGAAATGAACTTGAGGATTTCCCTGTAGCCTCCACCTGTTCATCTCTTTTATCCTTCTCTTTGAGTCCATCAGTTGACTCAATTGGTACTGACTTTGTTTTACTTTTGGAGGTCTTTGTGAATTTTTGATATGCATAATATATCCAAGTTTTACCATCAGTTGAAATACACCGGTCCAATTTTAAAATGTTTGGCATTGCAAGCAAAAAACGTGAGAATTTTTTGTACCAAAAAAAATATTTGTCAACTTCAATATAATTTCTTACAATTTCTGACTCCAGTTGAGCGACATTTAATTTTTTTTAAATATTTTTTCCGTTTCATCAGAATAGTGACACTTCAAAGCGTCAGAAGAGTGACGCTTCAAAGCATCAGAAGAGAGACACCTAAAGCGTCGGAAGAGCGACGATTACTTTTTTAAATATTTTCAATCGTTCATCAGAATAGAAACGTTTTAAACATCAGAATTAAATGTTGGAAGCAATAATGTCGGAATTGCGACATTTTTTTGAAAACCTAAAAAGTGTCGGAAGACCGACAGTTTGTGATCGTCGGAAGACCGACATTTTGTGATTGTCGGAAGACCGACAGTTGTGGTTCGTCGGAAGACCGATGCTTATAAAACATCGGAATAGCGACACTTTGCAAAACTTTAGAAAAAGTGTCGGTATTGTGACACTTCGGCAAAGCATCGGAATTGCGACGTAGTGGCTAACCACGTTTTGTCCAGCCTCAAACTGTCGCTCTTGCGATGACTATGTGTCGGAATAGCGACGAAGTGGCCGTTGGAAATTGGGCCAAATTTTCTAGTGTTTGAATATTGTATATGTTGCTAGTAGAATATGTACAAATCTGATAATGAGTGATTAGATATAATTAATGATGATAATTAAATAAGGGTTCTGTAAATCTGAAAATATATATGACTGAAAGTCTCGGATCTGATCAAACTCTAGAAATTTAGTATTCACATATCTATACACAGGTTGGTGTGGAGGAAAGCGTGTATACACGAAGGTTATAGTAAATTGAAGTAGCGTATGCTTTTAATGAAATGAATGATAAAGGTTGAATTTGGTTCTACATGTTGATTCATAAGTCTGGGTTTATTACTGTGTTCTGGTTACAGTGATCTTACTGTTCGGTTTAAAGTTTTGGTTATGATTGTTAGTGTTGATCCATATATTGAGTTGTGTTAAAGCTATTGGATCCATCGTGAAAATTGATGAAACGTGGTCTACAGTGGGTCTGAGAGTTGAATCCTTCAGTATGGAAGTAGAAGCTTCCTGCCAGTATAATTTGGTGTTCTGTTTAGGGGGTTGTAGCTCCCTTCCATTTGTGGCTAATAAACGAGATCAAGGGGTTGGTGCTCCCTTCCAGTAGCAATTGGAGAACAAGAGAAGGCTGCAGCCTTCTGTAGGTAGTTTCCTGTGTACTGATATGAGTCTGCATTAGTAAAATATTGTAAGAATTTTTCCATATAATAAATATTGAAGACAGAGATGACAACAGTGATGGTTTTCTCCTGACTTGTGCTTTCACCTTAAATCTTGGTATTCTTGTGTGATATGTATTCTATTATTTCTGCACATGTTTACTGCTTAATTTTCTAATGCATAACTGATGATCTGGGCTAAAGAATGTTTCTGAATATTTATCTGAACAGTAAAAATTATTTGGGTATACGCAAACTTTTCTGTTAGGATATCTGTGTACATACGCTAGTTAGGTTAATCAAAGTCACATATAGAAATCAGTAAAAATAAAGTTGAAATTGTGATTCTAGTAAATACTGATTCACCCCCCCACCCCCCTCAGTATTTTTCCCAACAATTGGAATCAGAGCAAGTCCTTCTATAGAAGCTTAATCACTAGAAGGAAGATCATCCAAGATGAGCAATCAAGATGGGACAGCATCTATCAGACCCCCACTCTTCAACGAAAACAATTTAATCTTCTAGAAGACAAGGACAAATTCATATCTTCAGTCTCTTGGAGTAGATGTATGTGTTATAGTTGAAGGCGGTTATCAATATCCAGCCTCAGTTCTAGCAGATCCAACAACAAGGAAAAACTATTAAAATAATGCAAAGGTTGTAAATGCATTATTGGGAAGTCTGACTGAATCATAATTTGTCAAAGTTGTGTAGTTAAATACAGCAAAGGAGATATGGGACAAAATTATTCTGAGCTATGAAGGTGATGCCAAGGTAAAAGGTGCTAAACTCCAAACTCTCAGAATTCAATATGAAAAACTCAGAATGCATAATGATGAAAGAATTGCTAGTTTCTTCTTACGTTTAGATGAGATTGTAAATCATATGAGAAATATGGGTGAAACTATAAATGACACCACTCTAGTAGAAAAATTATTCAGATATCTAACTACTAAATTTGAGTCAAAAGTGTTTTCTATTGAAGAGAAGCAAGATCTTCAAACTCTTACTATTGTTCAACTTCATGGGATTCTGACTGGGTGTGAAATGAGGAAAGGAGGTCAATCTGGAGTCAAAGAATTTTCTTTTAGAGCTACTGCAAAAGGAAAAGAAATGAAAGAACAAGAAGGATTAGGGTATGTATCAAAAGAAGATCAAATAAATTTGGTAAAGAAACTTCAACTTGGCACTGGAAGGTTCAAAGATAAGCTTCCTTTCAAATGCTTTGCTTGTGGAAGAGTTGGTCATTACGTTGCTAAATGTCCTCATAAAGATAATCATGAAAAAGGAAAGGAATTAGCAAAAGGTAATAAGATACATTTTATCAATAGAAAAAGATATTATACTCATGAAGATAGTGATGGTATATCAAATAGTGAAGAAGGAGAATCTGATCAAGATATTAGACTACTCATGGCATTTGAAAAAGACTCTAGTGAGGCTAAAGATACTTTTATGGATGTCTTAGAAGAAAATGATTTTCTTAAATAAATCGATCAAATCAAAATATTTTTGGAAGAAAACAAAATAGCCATAGATACTCTAAAGAATCGGCTTATAGAAAAGGAGAAGCACAATGAGAAATTAGAATGTGAAATAGTAAGTCTAAGAAAGAAAATTGAGAAAATGAAAAATTTAAATCTTAGGTTTGCTAAAGGATCTGAAACCTTAGATGAAATTATCAAGGTACAACGCTCTCCTCTTATAAAGACAGGTCTTGGATATATCAGAGAATATTCTCAATCTTCAACACCAAGCTATCTAAATGCATCTAAAGCCAGCCAGCAACATTTCTTCAATCAGCAAAAGAACAAAGAGAATGCCTAGGTAAAGCATGACTACTTCAATTCAAGGATGAACAATAACGGAAATATCAATCAATAGGTAAACATCAATAGAAGGGGCCATGATCGCAGAAATTTCTTATTTAATGGAAAATGTTTCTCATGTCATAATTTTGTTCATAAAGCTTCTCAATGTGTCGCATAAAAAACCATCATGACCAGAGAAGCAAGAAAGCAAAGAAATGAGACTGAAATAAAGAAGAATACTTATAACAATTTTTCTCTTCTTCAAGATGAAATTGAATGTTCTTATTGCAATAAATTTGGACATGAAGAATCGGACTGCAGGGGAAAACTTCAACCAAAAGAACTTATACCCACAAACTCCAAGGTATGGAGAAAAAAGGACTTACAGGTTGAAAGTTGTTGCATAGCTTTATATGCAGAAGGAGAAGAAACTCAATGGTACATTGATAGCGGATGCTCAAAACACATGACAGGTGATAAAAATAAACTTCTTTCATACAATGCATTAGAGAAGGAAAAGAATGTTACTTTTGGAAATGAATCTCTTGCTATCATTAAGGGTAAAGGTTCTATGTTTCTAAAATAAAAGGTTAAAGCTAACAAGGTTATGTAGGTGGATGGATTAAAGCATAACTTGTTGAGTGTAAGTCAAATGTGTGATCAAATAAATGAAGTTGTCTTTAGTTCAAAAGAATGTGTAGTTTTTGAACTTGACAGAGGAAAAACCGTAATAAAAGGAACTATAACTCCAAGTAATATTTATATATGGAAAGGTGGCCAAAAGCAATGTTATTTAGGTAAATCTACAGAAAACTAGTTATGGAACAGAAGATTGGGACATTTGAGCTTCTCTCAAATAAGCAAATCTAGCAAACTCAAAGTTGTTCGTGATCTACCCAACATCACTCCACCTGAAAGTACCATATGCAAGTCATGCCAATTTGGTAAGCAAACCAGGGTGCAATTTAATGCCAAAGAAGGATCAGCAAGTAAGCCTCTTGAACTTATACATATTGATCTATGTTGTCCTGTAAGGAAAAATTCACCTCATGGAGAACAATACTATATCCTATTTATTGATGACTTTTCTAGAATGTGTTGGATCAGATTATTGAAACATAAATATGAAGCGTTTGAAAATTTTAAGATCTTCAAAGCTTTGGTTGAAAATGAATTAGATCTAGAAATTAAATGTCTTATATTTGACCAAGGAGGAGAATACATATAAGATGAATTCTTTGATTTTTCTGAACAATGTGGCATAAAAAGACAATTTTGTGTAGCTAGAACTCCACAAGAAAATGGTGTGGCAGAAAGAATGAATAGAACAGTTCAGCAAATGGCTCATGCTATGTTGGATGAATGTGGAACTCTCGATACCTTTTGGGGAGAAGCAACGCATACTACTGTAAATATTATCAACAAGACTCATATCCGTGTGAACAGTGATAAAACTCCTTATGAACTCTGGTATGGTAATCTTCCCACTGTGAAACATTTTAGAGTTCTTGGAAGAAAATGTTTTATCAAAAATAATGATGAAAAACTTGGTAATGAGCCTAGAGCAGATGAAGGAATATTTCTTCGTTACTCTTCCAGAAGTAAAGCATATAAATGTTACAATAAAATACTTCGGAAGATTGTTGAATGTATCGATGTTGTCACTTGATGATTCTATCACAGCTCTCAAAAGGGAAATAACAACAAAAAATGAAGATGATGATGATGTATATTTTCCCTCATCAAATAACAACAATATAGAAGGAGAACACAATGAAGCGCCAGAAAAATATTTATCAGAAAAGGCTCCATCCAAGTATGTTCAAAAGAATCATCCAGAATCTCAAATATTGGGAGAAAAGGGATCAGGTATCCAAACAAGAAGAAATATTGTAGGATCCCCTAGCTATCTGGCATTCTTATCCACTATTGAACCACAGAATGTAAATCAATCTAGTAAAGATGAATGCTGGATTCAAGCCATGAATGAAGAACTTGATCATATTGAAAAGAATCATACTTTGGAATTGGTTCCAAAACCTCATGATAAAAATGTTATTGGAACAAAATGGATATTCAAAAATAAGTTAAATGAAAATGGAGATATTATTAGAAACAAAGCTAGACTTGTTTGTAAAGGGTATGCTCAACAAGAAGGTATAGAATTTGAAGAAACATTTTCACTTGCAGCCGGACTTGAAGCAATAAGAATGTTTCTTTCTTTTTCAAGTTTTCAATAGTTCAAAGTTTATCAAATGGATGTAAAATATTATTTCCTCAATGGTGATCTAGAAGAAGAAGTTTATATAGAACAACCAGAAGGATTCATTCTGGGAAATGATGAAAAACTTGTTTGAAAACTCAAAAAGGGTTTATATGGTCTCAAACAGGCCCCTCAGGCATGGTACTATCGTCTTGACTAATATTTTCAACAATAAGGTTTCACAAAAGGATCTGCTGACAGTAACTTATACACAAAATTTGAGAATGATGAACTGTTAATTATTGTTGTGTATGTTGATGACATCATTTTTGGGAGTAATGAAGAGTCCATGGGTCAAAAATTTGCTTATGTTATGTAGCAAGAATTTGAAATGTCATTACTTGAGGAACTAACATATTTTCTTGGCTTACAATTGCAGCAAGCAATAGATGGCATATTTATATCACAAGAAAAATATCCCAAGCAAATCCTGAAGAAATATGGGATGGAAGACTGCAAACCTGTAAGCACTCCAATGGTAATTGGATGTAACCACAGTTCTCATGATGATTCTCCCATGGTAAATCAACCAGAGTATAGATCTATGATTGGAAGTTTGCTTTATCTGACCGGGACTAGACCATACATTATGAATGCAATTGGGATTGTTGGATGATTCCAAGAAAATCCAAAGGAGTCACACCTTAAACCTGTAAAAATAATATTCACATACCTACAAGGGACTCAATACTTTGGTCTATGGTATCTAAAGAATTTTTATCTTACTCTTCATGCTTACACAGATGCGGACTGGGTTGGAAATGTTGATGATCGAAAAAGCACTAGTGGTGGTGCATTCTATATGGGGCCCCGATTAGTATCTTGGCTCAACAAGAAATGGATTTCCATTGCTTTCTCTACAGCGGAAGCAGAATATGTAGCTTCTGCATCATGTTGCACACAACTTCTTTGGATGATGCAAACATTACAAGATATTCAAACTAAATGTTCTCCTCTCATCTCCATCCTATGTGATAATACAAGTGCCATCAGTATCTCAAAAAATCGGTTTATGCATTCTAAGACCAAGCACATTCCTTTCAAGTATCACTTCTTACGAGAATAAGTGCTTGAGCAAAAGATTAAATTGGAGTATGTTCCCTCCAAAGAACAAGTTGTTGATATATTTACTAAACCTCTTCCCAGGGAAGCATTGAATATCTCAGACAGAAGCTAGGAGTTGTCTCTGTCTCACTTATCAAATCTACTTAATTTCATAATATTAAATGCGGTACACATGTTTCATGAAGACAAGTCGCATATATACACTATTTTTTGCGTATAAATCTGCATATGGTTTTTGCTGACAGAAAATATATGGGTCAGTTTTCATAACAATCTATGGTATTGATGGGTAAACTCTGATGTTTTGGTATTCATCATACAGTTCCTTTCTTTGATATTTATCTCTTTGATGAAGATGCTTTGATGAATCGATTTTTTAAGGTGTTCAGGATGCACAGGTTTAGGGGGAGCATTTTCCTTGCTGAAAAGATTGCAATTTTGGCACTATGTTGGTTGATGTTATGATCTCCTATTTGAGATTCTTTGATCTTGGTTATAAAAATTCATATTTTTAATTTGATATACAGGTCATGTTGAGACCTCTAATGTAAAGGTTTTCATGTTCAAATTTTTAAACCCAATTGGTTGGGTAGTTGAGTCAAGTCCAAAGGGGGAGATTGTTGGCAATATGATTCTTATGATTACATATGTTGTCCTTGATGGAAAATCTCTTGCACATGATGAAGTATATGACTTCTGGAGAAGCACAGTGGTTTAGCAGAAGTTATAGCAGAAGAACGGTATAAGTCCGGCAAAATATGGTTAATATTCATAATTGAAGGTTCTATACGTGAGTTCGTGCAGGCCAAGTCGCATATACACGCAGACAAGAACAATCCAAGTCATGTATGCCTTTTGCGCTCTAAAATTATGATACTCGGGGGAATTACCATGGTTTTAGCCCACAATATTGAGCGTGGTTTCATCTATTTAATTTTTTCCAAGAATACCATCGACACTTGTGTGGTTTTGGTTCATGGTATTGATAAAGGAAAAACCTATATAAGAAGAAGAAGATCATGGTGAAAGTGGTGCATGTGTAAGGGTTTTGAACTGAATACTCATCTCTGAAGTATATATGCATGGAATGGGTTTTGTTTATTGTTATATCTAAAATTATGATGCACCCATGGATACAATGATAGATCAAGATCTCTAGACATAAAATTACTATGTGTTTGCTTGATCTATTGGTGAGATGTTTAGATCTGAGACCTGGTGCATGATTTTTGAAGTGAAAAAACAAATTTGGGTAAGTCTATAGATCTGAAACTTTCTGAAATCTTGAATTTTTATAGATCTATATGATGGTTCGTCATGGTGAAAGCACATATACATGCGGGTTTGATACAGCAAAATCATGTATGGAAGTTAGGTTTTTTTTAAGCTTGATGGAGAGGTTATATGTTTATCGCTGCTATATTTCTATTGTTTGTCAATGAAGTATTCACATAGATCTAAGTTGTTTGAATACTGTATATGTTTCTAGTAGAATATGTAAAAATCTTATCAATGAGTGATTAAATATGATTAATGATGCTAACTGAATTAAGGGTTCTGCAAATCTGAAAAGATATATGACTGAAAGTCTCGAATCTGTTTCTGAGTCTAATCAAACTCTGGAAATTTAGTGTTCACAAATCTATGCGCAGGTTGGTTTTAATGAGATGAATGATCAAGGTTGAATTTGGTTATGCATGTTGATTCAGAAGTTTGGGTTTATTACTGTGTTCTTGTTACAGTGATCTTACAGTTCGGTTTAAATTTTTGGTTATGGTGATTAGTATTTATCCATATATTGAGTTGTGTTGAAGTTGTTGGATCCAGTGTGAAAATTGATGAAACATGGTCTGTTGTGGGTCTAAGGGTTTAAGCCTTCAGTATGAAAGTAGAAGCTTCCTCCCAGTAGAATTTGGTGTTCTATTCAGGGGGTTGTAGCTCACTTCCAGTAGTGGTTGGTAAATGAGATCAGGGTGTTGGTGCTCCCTTCTAGTAACAGCTGGAGAACGAGAGAAGGTTGCAGCCTTATGTAGGTAGTCATCTATGTACTAATATGAGTTTGCATCAATTAAATATTGTAAGAAGTTTTCCATATAATAAATATTGAAGACAAAGACGACAGCAGCGGTTTTTTTCTCCCGACTTGGGTTTCCACCTTAAATCTTGGTATTCTTATGTGATGTGTATTATGTTATTTCTACACATGTTTACTGCTTAACTGTCTATTGCATAACTAAAGGTATGGGCTAAAGAATGTTTTTGAATATTTATCTGAACAGTAAGAGTTATTTGGGTATACACAAGTTTCTATTGGGATATTCCCGTACATACGCTAGTTGGGTTAACCAAAGTCGCGTATAGAAATCATTAAAAAGAAAGTTGAAATTGTAATTCTTGTAAATATTGATTCACCCCCCCCACCCTTCTCAATATTTTTTCCAACAACTATTCCTTAATGGAATCTCGGTTCCAAGTGGGTGCGATCGAGAACAGGGAGGATCCCCTCTTGTCCTTTTTCTCACAGTAGGTTTCACATCAGTGGTTGACATGGGGGACAAATTTGAGGATTACAAAAGTAATATTTTCCCTATTGGAAAAACTCATGAACCGATAAATATCCTTCTAATATATTCAGCCATCTATCTACAATGTTTGCATCTATTTGACCCTCAAATATGGGAATAGAAAATCTTACTTGTACCTTAAAATGAGTGGCACCTTTAGAGTGGTTGTTGGATGAATATGCATCATCGATGGGTATTTGTTGAAGGATCTAGACAAATTTTCCATCATCGCATTATTTTGTTTCTCGAGGGCCTCCTCGAACAATATGTTGATAGGATATCTTGCTCCCTCATCTTTCTTTTCTTCCCCCATGGAAGATCTTCAAGGTTTGCGAGGTTGATCTTGCAAAGGTTTAACCAGATTGAGCCCTAACTCCTTATAACCTGACCTCATTGGGGACTGATTAGAAATTGAATTGGGGGAAAAAAATTTCTAAAACAATGAAATTGATCAGAATCACTCAAAACCAGAATGACCATGAAGTTCTCGTCACCCTAATTTTTGCGCACTTTGTTTCATCAAAAACCGAATCTGTATTTGAAAGTTAGAGACTGTGTCCACTTTGCCAAACAAGCGAATTTTCAAAAAAAATTCAAACATCGTCAAAGGGGTCAATTTTTTGGTCATAATTGGTTTTCCTCCAGCCAATGGTGTGCTGACACTTGTCATCTTAAGGTTGGCCTGAATTTTTGGGCTACATGGCAGTTTTTGGTTGGTTTTGAATGAACCAATGGGAAGAGGACACGTGGCTAGCCCAGAGGTCGCCACCACGTGTCCCCTCCCAAAGGCCAAAATTTTTCTATGTCTAAGGTCAAATATTATATATAGCATGTGGAAAAATATATTTTAGAGGATAGGTGGAGGTTAGGCTCAACCCCGCGACCTCCCCCACACAAACACAAAGACTTATCGTTATACCCGCACATTGGATCTTAACTATAATGAATGTCGGCTTATATTTAAGTTTTAAACTTTGTTGTGGCAGTGGTAAGCTGGGGCCAGTCCCCAGTCCACGGGACCTCACACTAACGACCATCGGCAGGGCCAGAATTCAAATGCGGAGGTTTAGCATTAAACGCGGGTTAATTAACCCTTAATCTGGATTAAAGGCACTAATCCATTCATTAAATGCAGATTATGCTAAACATGCCATTAGCATACTAAACTACCACTTTAGCCTCGCTTAACCACTAATTAATCTAGTCTTATCTTGGCAGTGGAGTTGGTTGAGTCCACCAATTTCGACCTCAGTTCTTGCGAGTTATTAACTTTAGCAACTTTCAACCAAATTGATCTCAGGAAGAGTCTATCCTAGAATTTTTGGATATTCTGAGCAGATTGGTGCGGGTTCAAGAGGTAGAGGAGCACTTCTAGAAGTGATTTTTCCAACTTGAAGATTCAATATGCCCATGGCCACCAAGTGAGGAGGCCACATATGCTTCACCTAAAGACCATTTGCAGAGCCAGAAGAGGCTACTTAGGGGTTTTTGGATGCTCTGAATCCATCGGTAACTGTTGTTTACTTATTTGAGCACATATTCATGGTCATATTGTAGGTTTTACAAGTAAGTTGTATGGACCAATCATATGTTTGAAGCAGTTTTGGAAGTTGTTGA
This sequence comes from Pinus albicaulis, assembly GCA_034641835.2. Lineage (NCBI taxonomy): Eukaryota > Viridiplantae > Streptophyta > Pinopsida > Pinales > Pinaceae > Pinus > Pinus albicaulis. The sequence continues at coordinate 810,056,777 of CM076571.1, forward strand.
GCAAGGAGGAGACCTTGTAGGGGATTTCCCAATTCTAGAACACTTTTTGCGGCGGCTGTGACCAACATGGTTCAGCTCTAGTTTGACTTATTTATTCATGATGTTTTTTATTGTATTCTTCAGTGTGGAATTGAAGAATGTATGTGAGGGGCTTCTATCTCTCACTGGTGAAAGAATGTCAACTTTGTAGGAGACATGTTGTGTTGCTGATATTGTGAGAGTTCTTTACAGAAGAACATTACCTTGAAGGGGTAATAGCCACATGTGTTTGGCAAAAAACTAATATGTACTTTTGACACCGAATACAAGAGTGTTCTAGTCATGTTGACAGGCCAAGGAGATGTAGCCCAGGAGCGGTGAACTCCTACATCAATGTTTTTTGTTTTGTGGTTTAATACACATTTATTTTCAGGTGTATGATGATTTCATGCTTTACAAATTGTTCATGGAATTATATTGGTTTAATAACACTTAAAAGAAACCATTGAAGTAATATTCCTTCATTCTCAAATTTATGCATACAATCCTTAAGCACACATTTATTTTATACTGATGAGGAAGCTAGCACAGCAAAACTAGTTTGTCCATATTCATATCAGGGACATGCAAATAAATATCGAGAAAGATCAAACCCGCTCTGATACCACTAATATGGATTTATGAAAGAACGTAATAAAATACATAAATAAACATAAATGCGGAGATGCAGTAGGAATAACACTTCATTTCCTTAATATCAAATACTAGAAAATGCTTACAGACATAATGGAAAATAAAATAGCTCGGGCAATGGTAGCTTACCTCTTAGAAGATATGTGGCAGCCACATGCCTATAAACTGTGTTACAATGAGGCTCAAAGGCCAATTTATTATTTAGAAACAATGGAAAACCATAAACATCCAAAATCATAACCCTAGGAGATGAAGCGCAAAAACTATGGGCCCCGTTTGAGTAAATTGGTACATCAACTTCCCAGGGACGTAACTTTGGCATACGATCTCCATTTGACACGCACAATACCTCGTTAGAAATATATATCAGAGGAATACAACTTTCAAGTGACCAACATTAGTTAAAGACCTAGTTTGGTCCCAATTTTCCCAAAAAACATTTTTAGGGCCTCAAAAAGGATCTGGAAGTTCGAGACCCGAAAAACTGCCAAAAATAGTAAATTGTGCTACAATTAAGGAAACTGAAAAAAATGAAAGAAGAAACGGTGGGGATCTAAGTGGAATAGGTGGGTGGCCACTAATATCCACTTGGATCGTAATCCTCCAATCTCCATTCTCCCTCCATTGCCTTCACTAGACATACGAATATTAGGCAAAGAGTAGTGCATGACACATGAGGAAGAGAATATAGTGTCACATATCACTCCCTCTCAATTAGAGAGGAGATTCAGACAAGTCCAAGCTTGTTTCTTAAATATTGAATCTTTTTATTTTGGATATACTTCGTCATAATATCTACTACTTGTTCGTCAGTGGAGATGTAATGTAGATTCACGACCCCATCCTACACCAAGATTCAAATGTAATGTTACTTATTATTGATATGCTTCGTTTTGGCATGAAATATTGGGTATTCAGTCAAATTTATACTACTCTACTTATCACAGCATATTGTGGTAGGGTCCATTAGTCCTTTGAACAAATCTAATGGAAACTTTCTCAACCAAACAACTTATCTGCCAACTTCACATGTTGCTATGTATTATTCTTCATAACTACTTAATGAAACTAAATATTTCTTCCTACTCATCCATGAGATAATAAAGGATCCTAAACTAAAAAAACCACCAATAGTGCTTCTTCCATCTATCTCACTGCCACGCCAATCGGAATTTTTAAAGCTTACTAGTTGAATTCCCTTACCAGCATATCTTAGGAAGTGATTAATCATTCCATGGAGATACCTTAGGATGTGTTTAGTTGTTATCAAATGGTCATGTCTTGGCTCAATCTAGAATTTTCTAAGAGCATTTACTGCAAAGAATATGTCAGGCCAACTATTCACAAGGTACATTAAGGTGCCAATTAACTGTTAGTAACATGTAGGATCAACAAGGTTTTATTATGAACTTCTTAACTTCTTCAAATTTGTAATCATTGGAGTGGTCATTGGTTTGTTGAACATCATGCCAAAATTCTTCAATATTTTGATTACATATTTCCTTTGCGTTGGCATTATAACTAATGTGTTTTCCTTGATGGAAACCTACTTGTAGCAGGATGTGTATGTGTTTTCCTTGTTGGCCTGCTTGATAAAGATGTCAACATGATGGTATCAAGATGAATAAATATGTGACAGAGAGATCAAACAAAGAAATATCAATTCAGAGACAAATTAATGATGAAGGTAAATTTTGAGGAATTATATGTAGGTTCTGTGAAGCAAATCCGTGTACATAAGCAAGTATGCTGAAGAAAAGTCACGTAAACTTTCCGCACGATGGTATTATAACTACCAGGGGTATTTACCATGGTATTGGCCCATAGTATGGAGCAAAAAAATTGATATTTTATCCCTTCAATGATCCAGGTGGATTAAACAGGTACAAGTACAAGTGGCTCAGCACAAAGGGCTCAAAAATCAAAGTGTTTGGATTGTTCTCGAACCAGCTTCATGTTGTATATCTCATCTTTCTAATTCCAACGGTGCAGACGGTGCTCAATTCTGAGTCCGTATGAATGTTAGATGATCCAAATATAATAATGTAAAGTTAGGATAAAAATATTTATTAAAATTATAATATTTAATAAATATTAGAGACACTTAGAAATAGAATATTTTTAGCAAAGATAGGACTCTAGAATTGAGTCGTATCTTAGGCTCTAAAATAGGAATAAAGTTAGTATATTGGATAGAAGATCATTTATTGTAAATGGACACTTGTTATTTTTTCAAGTGATCCATAAGTAAATTAAGTTAGGACATATAACTTATAAATAGGTTAGTCTCCTAATTACAAATTTAGTAGAAGTTTACGTTTGTAAACTCCTGTAACTTTTTATGTAATTTCTTTTAATTATCAATAAAATTACATGTCTAAGGACACTTCTGCCATTAATGTGGTATCAGAGCCACCGGTAATGCAGATGACGTGAAAGTGGAGATTTCAGCTTTGCAGACTTTTAGAAAATTCTGCTAAAGGATGAATTGTGGAGTAACACAGATTTTTAAATCTCGTTGAGAGCATTGCCACCAGCATTGAAGCAAGCCACTGCTCTTGCATAAAGATAGCAAAGCGGAAACCAATTTAAATAAGTTGAAGCACCGTTGAAGAACATTGAACACAGAAGCGGTGTCAAGAGTAGTTGTAAGCAGTTGTTTAGATCCAATGCAGACCTGATCGTCAGATGAAAAGTCACAGGTATATGCAAAGGTGTGGAATGTCGAGCTATGAAGCTTCAGGTGTGTGGGCTTGAGTCGATATACTTGTAGAGCCGAAGTAAATTAAAACAAGTCATATGACAACTATTCATTTTTTTTCAAATGCAAAACCATGGGTAAGAGGACTTGATTGATCCGCATGCAGAATATTTTTGGTGAGTCGTGGTCAATTATAATAGTGTGGAAGCCATCACAGCAGTTGTGTTTGGACGAGAATAGAACCACATCGTGAAGCCAATGCAGTTGCGTTGTATCATACCTTGCTAGCTATAGCAGCTTTGAAGACCATTACAGCGATTGCAAGGGATCACGCCAGTGACAATCATAACGCGGCATTGTCAGGTGTGTGCGTAAGTTAAATGGTAATTTTTTGCCAACGGTGGTGGATTATATTGTATAATGTGAAAATTTGTGTAACTCAAAGTAAAAATAAAAATAAAAAATTACTGCTAATGACATTTCCCACAAACATGACAGTTGTGATATGTTCTGCTTCTAAAGTACGAGACCTTGAATTGTCAAAGAAAACATTGGGGCATTAGTTAATCCTCACTCCACGTCCATATTGATAGTAGAAGAAAGCCACCAACACTTCCAATCTTGAAACTTATTTTCTAGGGATAAAAACAAGAGAGCTTTTGGAGCGATAAGTGATATATTTCATGTTATTTTTTTAGAGCATTGTAAGTTTTATAATTGGAGTTATAAGGAAGAAAATTGAAATTTTTTTTACTTTGGAGTAATAAAGATTTTGTAATTCTTGGAGTAATAAGGAGATTCTATTTGTAATTTTTTATATGGTATGACAAGAGTGATATTGTAACTCATAGTACTTTTTTACTTTGAGGGGGGGGTAGAATATTTTTTTTAAGAAGAAATTTGTAAAGGCATTGTCAAATTTTGCATATATTTCATTGTAAACACTGAACGAGAAATTGACTAGAGCCAAGTGCAAAGCTCAGTCATTTTTCTCCTTTTTCAACGACTATACGAGGGTCAAGGCCAAGCCCCGATAGATCGCTTTTTTGTGTGGCGTGTGTCATTTTTTTTTTTCGTGGCGTGTTTCGTGTGACGAGTTGCTCATTTTTTGTGCTTGATTCTTTTGGTGCACTGCTTCAACACTACAATGTCAAAGTTAATTAATCTGTTCTCTAAATCTGATAAGCTAGAAGGAGTGAAATCTTACAAGACATGGAAACGCCTAATTGAAAGCACTCTCATATATAATGAATTGTGGCATGAAATTTGTGATGGCAACATTAAGCCAAATAAACCAACAGATGCAACTTCACTTGCAAAATGGGAAGTAAAAAATGCCAAGGCATTAGCTCTTATAAAAGCTTCAGTTAATAATGAAATGTACATACATATTGAAAATTCCTCATATGCATGGACTGCTTTACGTATATTCAAATATCTCTTCAAAATGTTGAGAATGCAATAAGATGATGGAGCTTAGTGAAAAGAAGTCGCCTTCACTAAGTGGGCCCGCAGGCTATTTTTGGCGCAAAGTCTATTTTTAGACTATGTCTATTTTTAGACATATGGATCATGGTCTATGAGTTGCGGGATGCTATTTATGGATGATTGGTCAAGTTGGTAAAAATATATGGACCTCTATTTTTAGACATTGGGCGAAGTCTATTTTTAGACTGCCAGTCTAAAAATAGATCAGTCGAATATTATTAGCTCTTAATAATATTTGGACTATAAACATTATCTTATCCTCTTGGAGCACTTCAGTTTGATGCTTGGATGTGGCACATGCAGGTGACAGAAGGAAATATGCTTTTCCTAAGGGTTAGTTGAGCTATTGCATGGTTGACTTCAGTTAGAACTCATGTGGCAGAGTTTGGTGGAGTTGATGAGGCAGTTGGTGGAGTTGTGTTCTGTTTAACTTAGTTGAACTAGTTGTATTTAGTCTAACTGACAAATACACTAGTGATGAGTGTTGTGAATTAATTATTAATTAATTCACTAATTATTAACTCATAAATCAACTAAAGAACACATTAATTGGCACGGTGCATGGTGATTCAGTGGACCAGTGTTAGTGGGTGAAAGGGTAGGTCTACACTATTAGTTGTGACTATAGGCATTTGTGCATGAGATTTGCACCACACATTGATTGAGATTGCCAATGAGAGTTACGCGAGTACAATCCGGTGGGATTCGAACTTGGATCTCATCATTATTCATCTTGGATTGCGCGGTAAAGGAGGCTAATAGGTGAAGGAGATTTGAACCTGTGACTTGTTCATCTTCCGTGCTAGTTTGTGTGTAGCATGTGAGATAGTGCTGAGAGCTGTGAGAGATTTGTGCTATGTATTGTTACATGTTCTCTATCATTATAATATACATATAGTTGGGGGTTTTCAACTGTATGCTTTCCCCATTACATAATGTGTTATATGTGTGCTTGATTATGTTTTAATGTGCGCATGCGACTGCTTCTATTTCCGCATATTGATGATCAATTGTAGAAGAGGTTATGTATTATGCATGAAGCTTAAATAGTGTGTAATCAGGATAATATCGGTGAATAATTCAGCAAATTATTCAAATTTATACATGGTATCAAAGTGAAATTGATCATCGGATCTATTACGGTGAATACATTTTATTTCTATAGGCAGAGTCTGTAAGAGAGCCAGGTAGCCTCCGGATCCATCCTTTCTTTGAAAGGTGCAATATCAGTAAATGCCCTACGGTCGATCTCACAACAATGCTGTTCTCGAGATCCGAAGCGGTTGAGTTTTGAGCTTGGAATTCGAATTTTGCAGCAGTGTTTTCTTGGTGTTGAAGTCAAAATGTCTTATCATGGATTGTGATTGGAGTATGCCCTTGAGGGCAGCTTGAATTATGTTGCATGGAAGGACAGGATGGAGGTGGTGTTAGAGGACAATGGGCTGAAGGAGTTCATAGATGCTGAAGTCCCAAAGCCTACTGATGCTACTCAAGTTGAGGCTTGGCAAAAGAAGACAACAAAATGTCGAAGGATTCTATTGGAGGGCGTGAAGGATCACATTGTATCCAGCCTACATGGAAAAGCTTATCCATACCTGATGTGGAAAGCGTTGATAGATTTATTCCAAAGCAAGAGCGACCAGAGGAATTTTGCGCTCAAGGATAAACTCAGAAACATAAAGATGGAGAAAGGCGACAGTATGCCCAAGTACCTCACGAAGTTCACTCAATGCAGAGATGAGCTGGGAAGTGTGGGGGTGACTGTAGATGATGAGGACGTGGTGAGCTTGGCTCTCCTTGGGCTTCCGAAGAGTTGGCATTCCTATCAGGACTCTGTCAATGGTCGGGAGAAATTGCCAGGATGGGAGCGACTTTGGCCGGATCTTGTGCAAGAGGAGATAAGGCGGAGTACCAGGGACGGATCTTCATCAAAGGCATCTGATGAAGAAAATTGAAAATTGGATGCCAAAGAAAAGAAGGGGAAGAGCAAGAAAGCTTCTCATTCTGGTGCGAAAGGCAAGAAACAGGACATGTCCAAGGTGAACTGCTTTCATTTTCACCAGCACGGACATTATGCCACAAATTTTCCGCAGAAGAAGAAAAATAAGCAGGCTGGTGGATCTGCAATGGGAGAGGCCTTAGCCTTGCAGTTTGAGCTAGATTTTTCGTTGATCGCATTCTTGGTATCAAGTGTGATGGGTTCAATTTGGTTCTTGGACAGTGGTGCGTCTTTTCACATGACAGGAGATCGAGATTTGTTTTCTGATCTGGATGAGAAAGATCTTGGAGTGCACATCGAGATGGGCGATGATGGTAGATACAGTGCGACTGGTATCGGTACCATTTCCTTTGAGAGGGAGTCTAGTAAACCCTTCGTATTGAAGGAATTGATGCATGTTCCAGGATTGAAGAAGAATCTTATCTCTGTGGCGATGTTAGAAGACAAGGGATATGATGTTGTCTTTAGCGAGGGAAAGGCTTTCCTGCGTAGTAAGGCAACTGGTGAAACCCGGAGGATAGGGGTTCGAGTTAAGAACCTTTATCAATTACAGGTAGATGGCTGCGCAGCAATGGCAGGCAAGGCAGAAGGAGTGGTGAGCCGGGATGATGGCGAGTTGTGGCACCGGAGATTGGGCCACCTTCACCATGGAGCTTTGAAGATACTGCAACAGATTTATACTGGGCTTCCTAAGGGTACTCTTGCGCAGTCAGATCAGTGCAAGGGATGTACCTTGGGAAAATTTTTGAAAGCCACCTTTCACGAGAAGGATAGTCGCGCCACGACGATCCTTGAGAGAATTCACACAGACGTGTGTGGACCTTTCTCAGTAGCTTCGACAGCAAAGCACAGGTGTTATGTGATATTTTTTGATGATTTTTCTCGTAAGTGCTGGATCTTCTTCATGCAGAAGAAGAGCGAGACATACTCAAAGTTCTGTGAGTTCAAGGCACTGGTTGAGAAAGAATCGGGGAAGCAAGTGAAGGCTCTTAGGAGCAACAATGGTGGTGAATTCATCTCTGGCACCAAGGACCTCAAAGGCGGCGAGTCTTGGTAGAGCTCATACATCTGGCAACCCACACAGAATCGTGGTTGCTGAGCGGGGCTAAATTGCACGATCGTGGGTGCTGCACGGGCGATGTTGCATGATCAGGGCCTACCCATTCACTTGTGGGCGGAGGCATGCAATACTGCAATATATGTGCAGAACCGTTGTCCTCACAAGATACTTGGCATGAGTACACCCGAGGAGGCATTTTCTGGTAAGAGGCCTGATATTTCCCATTTGAGGATTTTTGGTTCACCTGTTTACATTCATGTGATGAAGGATGCCAGGAAGAAGCTGGAGCCGACCGCAGAGGTTGGGATATTTGTGGGGTACACTAATACGCCCCACAACTATCGAGTGTATTTTCCAGACAGTCACAAGACTGTTGTGCGACGGGATATCAAATTTTAGGAGGAGAAAGCCATGAAGTGTTCGCTTGAGAGGGAGCCACACTTGCATGCAGAGGAGGAGCTATTAGTTCTTAAGGATGAGCTTTAGGATGTGGATCAGCCACAAGAGGAATTTCATGGAGTGGAAGAGACCACTCATGCAGCACCAACCATCAGAGGGTGGAAGCGCACTATAGAAGCTGAGCGACTGGCTCAAGATGCAAAGAAGGTTGTAGGACCACCTACACCACAGCGCAGACAGAGACAGTCACCTGACTGGTACACTGGATACATGGCTCTTGTGAGAAAATGTGTCGTGACAGAGCCATCCTCTTTCGAGGAAGCTGTGGAGGACCCCTCATGGGTAGATGCCATGGTGGAAGAGTATGATTCGATTGTCAGAAACAGTGCATGGGAGATTGTCCCGAGACCGGAAGGGAAATCAGTGGTGGGTTCGAGATGGATCTACAAAGTGAAGCAGGCAGCTGATGGGAGTGTGGATAAGTACATGGAAATATTTTTTTCCCGAGGCTTCTCACAGATAGAGGGGATCGATTATGAGGAGACCTTCGCACCTGTCGCAAGGTATTCTTCCATACAGACGATTCTTGCTCTCTCAGCGCAGATGGGGTGGCACATTCATCAAATGGATGTGAAGACTTCATTCCTCAATGGAGTCATTGAAGAGGAGGTGTACATAGAGCAGCCCGAAGGTTTCGATATCTTCAGCAGCGAGTCGCATGTGTACAGGCTCAAGAGAGCGTTGTATGGGTTGAAACAAGCACCTCGTGCTTGGTACACACGGATAGACAGTTATTTCACCGGACTTGGATTCTCGAGAGTGGGCGGGAATCTAGAGACCTATGCCGGATTGTGGTGGAGGGTAAATTCTTTACGATCATTGTACTTTATGTAGATGATTTGATTCGACGGAGTGATGAGCTGTTGATACTTTCATGCAAGGAGGATCTTGCTAGAGAGTTTGAGATGAAGGACTTGGGCCTCCTTCGTTATTTCCCGGGATTGGAAATTTGGCAGCCCAGTGATGGACTGTTTGTTTCTTAGGGTAAGTATGCCCAGGAGATACTGGAGAAGTTCAACATGCATGGATGCAAGCCTGTTGATACTCCTCTTTCTGGAGGTTGGAGGAAGGAAGATGCTACTTCAGCGGAGGTAGTGGATGCCACTGTTTATCGACAGTTGGTGGGGTCGCTTATGTATCTGGTCAATACACGACCTGATATATGCTATGCTGTTAACCAGCTTTCACAAGCTATGGTTAAGCCAACCAAGCTCTTCTGGAAGGCAGGAAAGCATGTATTGTGTTATCTTAGAGGCACATCGAGATATGGTTTATGGTACAAACAGGAGGATGAGGTGAAGCTATGTGGCTTCATGGATGCAGATTGGGCAAGGAGCCCAATGGACAAAAAGATCACATCTGGAGGGATCTTCAGTATCGGGTTGACAGCAATTTCTTGGTACAGTAGGAAGTAGAGATCCGTGGCACTCAGTTCAACAGAGGCCGAGTACATGGCAACAAGTTTGGCTGCATGCGAGGCTATATGGATGAGGAAGATCTTGGTCGGGTTGTTCGGCTTACACTTGGAGCCTACTGTGATTTATTGTGATAACCAGAGTTGCATTAAACTCTTGGCTAATCACGTATTTCATGATAGATCCAAACACATTGACATCAGGTACCATCATATCAGAGATTGTGTGCAGTGGAGAATCATGTTACTTTCATACATTCCCACGAAGGATCAGGATGCTGATATCTTGACGAAGGCGCTCACCAGGAGCAAATTCGAATACCACAGAGGCAGGATAGGGGTTGCAGATAATCCATATCTTGTTGAGAGGGAGTGTTGAGAATGCAACAATATGATGGAGCTTAGTGAAAAGAAGACGCCTTCACTAAGTGGGCCCGCAGGCTATTTTTGGCGCAAAGTCTATTTTTAGACTATGTCTATTTTTAGACATATGGATCATGGTCTATGAGTTGCAGGATGCTATTTGTGGATGGTTGGTCAAGTTGGTAAAAATAGATGGACCTCTATTTTTAGACATACTGGGTGAAGTCTATTTTTAGACTGCCAGTCTAAAAATAGATTAGTCGAATATTATTAGCTCTTAATAATATTTGGACTATAAACATTATCTTATCCTCTTGGAGCACTTCAGTTCGAGCTATGGATGTGGCACATGCAGCTGACAGAAGGAATTACACTATTCCTAGGGTTTATTTGAGCTATTGCATGGTTGACTTCAGTTAGAACTCATGTGGCAGAGTTTGGTGGAGTTGATGAGACAGTTGATGGAGTTGTGTTCGGTTTAACTTAGTTGAACTAGTTGTATTTAGTCTAACTGTTAAATACACTAGTGATGAGTGGTGTGAATTAATTATTAATTAATTCACTAATTATTAACTCATAAATCAACTAAAGAATACATCAGTTAACTGCAATGCATGGACAGTTCAGTGGAGACCAGTGTTAGAGGTGGGTGAAAGGGTGAGTCTACTATCAGTTGTGACTATAGTTGTGCATGAGATTTGCACACACATTGATTGATATTGCCAATGAGGATTGCGCAGTACAAGCCAGTGGGATTCGAACTTGGATCTCATCATTATTCATCTTGGATTGCGCAGTAGAGGCAGGCTAACAGGTGGAGGAGATTTGAACTTGTGACTTGTTCATATCTGAGCTAGTTAGTGTGTAGCATGTGAGATAGTGCTGAGAGCTTGTGAGGAGCTTTGTGCTATGTATTGTTACATGTTCTCTATCATTATAATATACAGATAGTTGGGGGTTTTCAACTGCAAGCTTTCCCCATTACATACTGTGTTATATGTGTGCTTGATTATGTTTTAATGTGCGCATGCGACTGCTTCTAATTCCACAAATTGATTATCAATGGTATAAGAGATTATGTATTATGCATGAAGCTCAAATAGTGTGTAATCAGGATAATCTCGGTGAATAAGTGATCTATTATTAAAATTTCTACACGATACACAACTTGAATCAAAGAAGGTTGATCTTCAATTAAAATTTCTTCAACAGAAATTAACTGAAGGTGGTGATGTCCTTGAGTATATTTCACGACTTAAAAATATCAAGAAAGAAATAATAAATGTTGGTTTTCAAGTTTTTAATGAAAGCTTCTTGACCATGATTCTAATTTTTCAATTGCCATCATCATATACACATTCTTTGGAAACTTTGCAAGTCACTAGAAAGTTAGAGAAGATCAAATTTGATGAATTGAGTGACATGTTAGCCCAACATGATAAAAAATTTGGGAAGAAGAAACAGATTGGAGAATATGTCTTCTTCACCGAATCCAGCTCAAGTAACTCCTCATCTAATAGTTCAAGAAACAGAGGAAGAGGAAATTTCAATCAAAATCAAGCAGCCCAAGGTCGTGGACACAGTCAAAGCAGAGGAAACAATTTCAACAGAGGCTACAATTCAGGCAGGAGTAATTTTCAAGGAAGAGGCAACAGTCAAAGCAAAGGATATCATCAAGGCAGAGGACAAACTCCAAAAAGAGGCCAAAGTAGAGACCGAGGACAGTATCAAGGCAAAGGACAGTCTCAAGGCAGAGGCAGCGATTTCAGTCAAATTGTTTGCAGGAGATGTAACAAAGTTGGCCATTATGCGGCAGATTGTAGAACTTCTATTGAGAAAATTCCCAAGTTTCATCCAAACTTTGCACAGTTTGCAAACAATGAAGATGATCCTGATGGTTCTGAATATGTTTTCACCAACACAGAATCAATAGCTTTCTAGGTTTCAAGCTTTCATAGAAGTGATTATGAAGATTCATGGATTATGGATACAGGTGCAACTCAACACATGAATTTTCGACGGGATTTCTTTTGGGATTTCAAAGAATGCCATCTAAATTAAATCTATCTTGCTGATAAAACAAAACATACTCCTTCTGGCAAAGGCGTAGTTAAATTTTTTACCATGCATTAGAGAAAGAATGATTTCAAATGTATGATATGTCCCAACATTTAAGCAAAATTTGTTATCTTTAGTCATGATTCGACAAGCATGACATATGGTGATTATGGAAGATGGATTAGTTAAAATAAACTCAGTCAAACAAAACATGAAAACAATAATGACAGGTTATGAAGATGGAAAACTGTTAAGGATGAAAGGGATAGTTATTCCAAGAAATTCTGACTTTGCAGGAGCAGCAAGTACAAATATTTCACCAATCAGATTGTGGCATGTGAGATATGGCCATCTCAACTTTGACAGCCTCTCTCAGTTACAAAAACAGGGAATGGTTAAAGGACTTCCAACCTTCAAAAGGGAAAATGCAAAGTGTGAATCTTGCATTTTTGGAAAACAAAATCGAGAGAATTTTCTAACAAGTTCATGGCACGCAAACAGGCATTTGCAGTTGGTTCACAGTGATATTTGTGGACCCTTTCCAACTTCACTCAGAAGTTGCAGATATTTCTTACTCTTTGTTGATGATTTTAGAAGGATGACTTGGGTTTATTTCTTGAACCAAAAGTCAGAAGCATTTGAAAATTTCAAAACTTTTTGTCATCTTATTGAAAATGAAGTAAAGGAGAAGATTGGCACTCTTAGAACTGACAATGGCGGAGAACTCACTTCAAATGAATTCAAAAAGTTTTACATGGATAATGGCATAAAATGACATCTTACCAATGTCTACACTCCGCAGCAAAATGGAGTAGTAGAACGAATGAATCATACCTTGTTAGGAATGGCGCAATCTATGTTAACTTTCAAAAATTTAAGTCCTTTATATTGGGCCGAAGCAACTCATACCGATGTCTACTTGAGAAACAGATCTCCCATAGCTTCTTTAGATGGAATCACACCTTATGAAGCATGGTTTGGCTTCAAACCTCAGGTAAAACATATCAGAGTTTTTGGATCAGTCCGTTATGCCTTAGTTCCAAAGAAAAAACGAACTAAGCTCGATGCACGAAGCTTGAAGTGCACAATGATTGGGTATTCTGATGAGAAGAAAGGGTACCGACTTTTGTTGAACAGGAAATTTATTGTAAGCAGAGATGTATTTTTTATGAAAATGAGAGTAAGAGTGTTGAAGAAGTTGAAAGTATTCTTCATAATTTAGAAACAAAAAGTGATAAAAGAAATGGAAATTTACAAAGTCAACCAAATTCACAAAATTGGTATGAACTTGAGTTTCCTTCATCTAAAAATGATTCATCCAGTCCGTCTTCTTCATCAGTGCCATCTGGGTCTTCTAGCAGTTCATTCAACTCTCCTAGAAGAAACGGTTCTTCTGACAATGACTCTCCGCCCCCAAAACCTGTGGTTAATCAAAAAACATCAGTTTATATCAACCCTCTTTACAATGATGGTGATTTTTCACAATCCCAAACCAGTGAACATCAATTGCAAAAATGGGCAGTTCAACTTTTGAAAGATGTAAGGCCTAATGAACAGAATAAAACAGGAACAAGGGGATCACAAAGAAACGAAGGAGCCTTGATAGCAAATTATTTACTGAACCTTCTACATACCGAGAGGCAGTAAAACATAAAGAATGGCAACAAGCTATGGTTGATGAATATCAGGCAGTTCAAGACAATAACACTTGGAAACTTGTTGATTGTCCTCAGAATGTTAAACCCATCAGATGCAAATGGGTTTATCAAATTAAGTACAAGAAAAATGGTGAAATTGACAAGTATAAAGCAAGACATGTTGCTAAAGGTTTTGCGCAACAGGAAGGGATAGATTATGAGGAAACTTTTTCTCCTATAGCTAAATGGAACACAATCCAACTCACACTTGCCTTAGCAGCTCAACAAGGATGGAAATTTCATCAAATGGATGTAAAAAGTGATTTCCTCAATGATGATTTACAGGAATAAGTGTACATGGCACAACCACCAGGTTTTGAAATTGAAGGACATGAACATAAAGTCTGCAAACTGATAAAGGCTTTATATGGGTTAAAACAAGCTCCCTGAGCTTGGTATGCCAAAATGGATGACTACCTTCGGAAATTTGGTTTTCAACGAAGTGAATCTGATGATACCTTGTATGTACGTCAACAAGGTAAAAATCTGGTGATTTTGGTTATGTATGTTGATGATTTGATTATCATTGGCAACAACAATGATCATATTGCACAGGTGAAAAAGGAGTTACATGCAGGTTTTAAGATGATAGATTTGGGACTACTTCACTACTATCTTGGAGTTGAAGTATCCCAACGTCCACATCATATCTTCATTTCTCAGAGTAAGTATGCAGCAGAAATTCTTCAGCGATTTGGAATGCAGGATTGCAAGCCTGTTCTCACCCCTATGGAACAAAACTTGAAACTTTCAAAATTTGAAAGGGGGGGAATGGTGGATAGCACTACTTATCGATAGTTGATTGGTAGGCTGATTTATCTGACAACTACTCGGCCAGATCTTTCTTATGCCTTCAATATTCTTTCTCGCTTTATGCAGGAACCACGAGACATTCACTGGAATGCAGCCAAAAGAATTCTTCGTTATATCTAAGGAACAAAAGATTTTGGTCTTCTTTACAAAAAGACTAAAAATTTTGTACTTGGTGGAGTTTTAGATGCCGACTTTGCTGGCAGTATTGATGACAGGGCATCAACCTTAGGTTATTTAATGAACATGGGGTCAGCTACAGCTTCCTGGAAGTGCAAGAAGCAAGCTATAGTGGCCACTTCTTCAGCAGAAGCAGAGTACATTTCAGCATGGGAAGCAGCATGTGATATTGTTTGGTTGCGTAGAGTTTTACAGGACTTGGGAATTCCTCCAGCAGAAGCTACTTCGTTATTCATCGACAACCAGTCAGCAATAAAGCTTGCCAAGAATCCAGTTTTTCATTCAAAGATAAAGCATGTGGACACCAAGTATCATCATATCAGATCACTCATTGAAAAGGATGTCATCAAGTCGATTTATTGTCCTTCAGAAGATCAGACCTTCAATATCTTCACCAAACCTCTTGGCAAAATAAAATTTACTAAGTTCAGAGATGAACTTGGTATATGTTGTAATGTATCTTTGGATCATAGGGGGGAATGTTAGATGATCCAAATATAATAATGTAAAGTTAGGATAAAAATATTTATTAAAATTATAATATTTAATAAATATTAGAGACACTTAGAAATAGAATATTGTTAGCAAAGATAGGACTCTAGAATTGAGTCGTATCTTAGGCTCTAAAATAGGAATAAAGTTAGTAGATTGGATAGAAGATCATTTATTGTAAATGGAAACTTGTTATTTTTTCAAGTGATCCATAACTAAATTAAGTTAGGAAATATAGTTTATAAATAGGTTAGTCTCCTAATTGCAAATTTAGTAGAAGTTTACGTTTGTAAACTCCTGCAACTTTTTATGTAATTTATTTTCATTATCAATAAAATTACGTGTCTGAGGACTCTTCTGCCATTAATGAAGGAGTTAGGAGTGGTCAAAGTTTCAGGTTGACTTGGTGACTGGGTAGCCTTAAGGAGGATGCAATTTGGACCAAACCAAGCCACCGGATTCCGAC
This sequence comes from Pinus albicaulis, assembly GCA_034641835.2. Taxonomy (NCBI): domain Eukaryota; kingdom Viridiplantae; phylum Streptophyta; class Pinopsida; order Pinales; family Pinaceae; genus Pinus; species Pinus albicaulis. The sequence continues at coordinate 810,072,636 of CM076571.1, forward strand.
CAACTCAGGCCAGATTCCGGGCGAAATTGTCGCCTGGTTAAAATCACTCCTTCAGTCCAAAACCAAAGTTTTTGAAAACAACCAGTTTGTCATATTAAAACAAAAAACAAAAAATACAAAAAAAGGGGTGGGGACCGTGACCCCTGCCACCCCCATCGCACAACCAAATGTTAATTAAAGGAGGGGTTGGCGGCCATGACCCTACCGGACCCGCTCCGGTGGCACATATTTAAGGTTTCTGTGGGTGGGCGGGCCACCTCCTATGGACCCGGCCCACGCCACCTCAATCCCAATTCATAAAAGATGAAGACCGAGATTAGTGGGAATCAAACCCACAACTGACGGGTTTTTGAACCCGCCCACACAGTAATCCCATAAAAATTGCAACCAAAACAATGTACATTCCAAATGCAGAGGGTCGATGGGGTTGGAACCCTCGACCTCCACCCAATTAATTCCGCCTTTAACCACTACACCAACGGGCTTAGCGTTGATACCTCCACCCGAATTTTGATATATAAACCCTCATTCGCAAAATGCGCCCAGGGCATCGAGCAGTAGAGTGCATGCACGGATTTAGAGGTTTAATGATTTTTTATTGCAGGTCATTTGGAACCATGAGCCCAGAAAGAGGCAGGTAGAACCTTGATTGAGGCCAACTTTCAAGAGGGCGAAATTTTGACTTTGTCCAAATGGGACAAATTTTATGTCGTTTTTGCACTACTCGACGCCATGAGTCTGATGGTGTGCTCAGTTTCTTCATCTAAGTTTTTTTATTTTTCAGCCACTTTTAGAAGTGGGTTATGCAGGTGTCAGATTTCTACAAGTGAGCAGTTGTTTTCACCTTTTTCAATGCCACAAGATTGATGGTGTTTTCAGATTCAGCCGCAGAGCAGCTCAGCCTTCAAAAAATGGCAGCATGAGGTATATGATGTGGATTTCATGTACTTCTTCATTTCTTTCTCTTTGAGATGCATTATGTCTTGTAGATCCCAGTTGATACATGAGTCGTAGGATCTTGCCTTGTGTTATTATTGATGTATTTTCAGCTATGGATTTGTGTCATGTATGAGATCCCTTTTATGCCACATTGGTGGGATGCTCGTTTTCATATGTGTATTGTTGAGATCCCTTGTTTTCCAGGATTGGCAGGATACTCTTATTTATTACATGTCAACTATAGTCACACTGATAGGAGTCTTTCTTTATGTATGAGAGTTCCGCAATGGAACATCTCTTAAATAAGTCAAGCCACTCCTGTGTGAGGGATATTTTTCCTTGTATGTCATAGGGAAACACATCCATGTACATCTTCTTCTTAAAACACATAATGCCCAACAGCCTACACCATCTTGACACCGAGGCCCGGAGATGTAGTCCCTCTTGGACGAACTATGTTATCAAACGACGTGTGCTTATGATTGCTGATCTTGTTCATTTATGTTCCTCTTATTTACAGCTACAATTGTTCATTTCAGTTCATTAACTTCTTAATTAAATTCAATTATCATTATCAGTCGAAGTAAAAGGTCTTGGTTAAGGGTACCAAGAATTTACCCTGGATCAAGTGGTATCGGAGCAGGTCTTCTTGCTGATTGGATTGCAGGCGTGAATATTGAACGTTTGCTGAGTTGAGCCATGGATAATTTCAAGGACATGTACAAAACCATGCTCAGGGTGTCCGAGAAAGCGGACATGTTGTACAAGGCTTATGAAAAACAAGCAGCAGAGAACAAAGAATTGAAGACCCTCCTACACGAACAGAAGGAGGACAAACATCAGTTGCAGCTTTAGTTGCAAGCCACAACGGAAGTGTGGGAAGATTGGAAGCGCAAAAATGAAATTCTTCAAGTGGATCATGATGCATTGAAGACCCTTCTACAGGAAGAGAAGGAGGAGAAGCAGCAGTTGCAAGCCACGACAAAGGCGTGGGAAGAGTTGAAGTGCAACAACAAAATTCTGCAAGCAGATCATGATGCCTTGAAAGCATTCCTACAGAAAGAGAAGGAGGAGAGCAGCAGTTGCAGCTTTAGCTACAAGCCGTGTCAGAGGCATTAACGGAAGTGAAGCGCAACGAAGGCTTAGAACAACTTTCTTCATCTGTTTCACAATCAACACCTAAGGTAAACAATGTTGATTTATCTTAAGTTTCTTCACATGATATCATTTCGGTTGGAAGTATGGAGATACCCATCACAGGTACCGACATGAGACTCCTCACCAAGATGGGGTATAGAGGAGGAGTACTTGGCATTCGTGGCGAAGGCATAACCAAACCATTAGAGGTTGTGCAGCAACCTCGTTATGCAGGTTTGGGGTACACTGGCAAAGGATGTTCAAAGGACATCAAAGGCAAATAGATAATGATGAACTCTCCAAGGAAGAGGAATGATGGGGACACTTCGCCATCATTCCATGACAGTGCACATTGTAGTGAAGGAACTGAGGTGAGCTCCCATCATCATGATCACACCAGAGACCACCCCAAAAGGTATACTAAGTCTCATTATTCCAGAGTGAATTTTAATTATAAGAATGTTGATAACCACGGTCATAAAATATGGCATCATAAAACTTGTTTATTTTGTGGTTTAAATAACCATGTGATTTCTGAGTGCTGGAAGAGGATGGTAGTACAAAGGACGAAGAGGCATGAAAATACTTCTCCCCAATAGGAAAAGAAATCAGTTAAGCAGCTTTGGAGGAAAAAGAACTTTTGCAACCATTACGACCGAAGTGGCCACCAAAGAGCCACATGTTGGAAACTTCATCCAGAGCGGCGTCGTAAAGACAAAGTGCCCGTGCATACACTAGTCGAAAGAGCTGATTGACAAGCAAGTTCGCCACAGGGAAATGATCCACTCAATTTAATAAGTGAGAAGTGGTTCTTCTAGATTGGTTTTTTTTTTTCTAGAGATTTTAATCTTGTCATGGCCATGTTTGTAAGTCATTTGTCACATTTTTATTATGAAAGTGATGATGTGTTTCCATCACTCGTTTAAGCGACCATGATATTTTTTTGGCCTTGTTTTATAAGTCATGTGTTGGATCTCTTTCATTAAAAAGTGATGATGTGTTTCCATCACTTTTAGATGCGACGATTATGTTTTGGTCATGTTTTATGAGTCGTCTGATGCATTTCTTTCATGTAAAATTGATGAGGTGTTTTTCCATCACTTCGAAATGTGAAAATGAGGTTTGGTCTTGTAATTTGGTTGAGGTATGATTTCCATTTTGTTGTAAGCTTGACCACCGAGTACATTTTATAAACTCATGGCAAGTATGGAAATATTTGGGCCATTGTTGGTCACATTGAGAATGTAATGTTCGTTGCAGCTTTAGGCAGGTGTTGGAAGTATTGATTCCGAAGGACAGAGGTGAAGGAGTCTTCGAGGGATGTTTCTTCCCAGACTTGTGTTGCAACAAGTTGCAGGTGTTGGCTTTGCATCTTGATTCCAAAATACGACAGATAAAGGAATCTTCAAGAGATTTTCCTTTCACACATTTGTGCCACAACAGTTGTAGATGATGGCTTTGCATCTTGATTCTAAAGTACGAGAGTTGTAGGAGTCTTCAAGGGATGTGCCTTTTCAAACATTGCATTACAACAATTATAGATGATGGCTTTGCATCTTGATTCCGAAGTATGAGAAGTGAAGGAGTCTTCAAGGGATGTGCCTTTTCAGACATCACATTGCAGCAGTTGTACATGATGGCTTTGCATCTTGATTCTGAAGTACGCCAGGTGAAGGAGTCATGTGCCTTTTAATGACAGTTGATGATAGGTAAAGCTTGATGCTTTTGGAGGACCAAAAGTTCCTCATTGGGGAGGAATGATCCAGGTGGATTAAACAAGTATAAGTACAAGTGGATCAACAATCAAAGTGTTCAGATTGTTCTCAAACTAGCTTCATGTTGTATATCTTGTCTTTCGGATTCCAACGGCGTAGACGACACTCAATTCTGAGTCTGTATGAAGGAGTTAGGAGCGGTCAAAGTTCCAGGTTGACTTGGTGACTAGGCAGCCTTAAGGAGGACGCAATTTGTACCAAACCAGGCCACCAGATTCCGACCAACTTAGGCCAAATTTCGGGTAAAATTGTCGCCTGGTTAAAATCACTCCTTCTGTCCAAAACCAAAGTTTTTGAAAACAACCACTTTGTTATATTAAAACAAAAATATATATATATATATATATATATATATATATAAAGGGGTGGGGGCCGTGACCCCCACCACCCCCATCGCACAACCAAATGTTAATTAAAGGAGGGACCGATGGCCATGACCCCACTGGACCTGCTCCTGTGGCACATATTTAAGGTTTTTGTGGGTGGGCGAGCCACCTCTGGTGGACCCATCCCACGCCACCCCGATCCCAATTCATAAAAGATGAAGACCGAGATTAGTGGGAATCGAACCCACAACCGAAGGGTTTTCAAACCTGCCCACGTGGTAATCCCATAAAAATTACAACCAAAACAACGTACATGCCAAATGTGTAAGGTCGGTGGGGTTGGAACCCCTGACCTCTGCCCGATTAATTCCACCTTTAACCACTAAACCAATGGGCTTAGCGTTGATACCTCCGCTCAAATTTTGATATATAAACCCTCATTCGCAGAGTGCGCCCAGGGCATGGAGCAGCGGAGTGCATGCACGGATTTCAAGGTTTATTGATTTTTTATTGCAGGTCATGTGGAACCATGAGCCCAGAAAGAGGCAGGCGGAACATTGATTGAGGCCAACTTTCAGGAGGGAACTTTTGACTTTGTCCAAATGGGACAAATTTTATGTCGTTTCTGCACTACTCGACGCCACAAGTCTAATGGCCTGCTCAGTTCATTCATCTGATTTTTTTATTTTTCAGCCACTTTTAGAAGTGGGTTATGCAGGTGTTAGATTTCCACAAGTGAGCAGTCGTTTTCACCTTTTTCGACGCCACAATATTGATGGTGTTTTCAGATTCATCCGCAAAGAAACTCAGCCTTCAGAAAATGGTAGCATGAGGTATATGATGTAGATTTCATGTACTTTTTCATTTATTTCTCTTTGATATGCATTATGTCTTGCAGATCCCGGTTGATACATGATTTGTGGGATCTTGCCTTGTGTTGTTATTGATGTATTTTCAGCTATGGATTTGTGTCATGTATGAGACCCCTTTTATGCCACATTAGCGGGATGATTGTTTTCATATGTGTATTGTTGAGATCCCTTGTTTTCCAGGATTGGTGGGACACTGTTATTTATTAGATGTCAACTATGGTCATATTGATAGGAGTCTTTCTTTATGTATGAGAGTTCCGCAGTGGAACATCTCTTAAAGAAGTCAAGCCACTCCTGCGTGAGGGAAATTTTTCCTTATATGTCATAGGGAAACATATCCATGTACATCTTCTTCTTACAACACATAATGCAGCGGCCTACACCATCTTGACACCGAGGCCCGGAGATGTAGTCCCTCCTAGACGAAATCCGTTATCAAACGACGTGTGCTTATGATTGTTGATCTTGTTCATTTATGTTCCTCTTATTTACAGCTACAATTGTTCATTTCATTTCATTAACGTCTTAATTAAATGCAATTATAATTATCAGCCGAAGTAAAAGTTCTTGATTAAGGGTATCAAGAATTTAACTTGGATCAGTCAAAGAATACCATTGGAATTACCAAGGGTTTGACCCAAGGTATTGGCAAAGGCCTAAGCTATTAAAGGATATCGAGATAAAAAATTAGGCATGAATGGAATGGGTTATATATGAATTGTTTTGATATGGGTTGGTTTGGTCTGTGATGATAATGTTATGACTTTTTTTTGTTATTTTGTATGCCGAGATTTGGGTTTGACTGAAGTTATGTCGTGCAGTGAAGGTATGAATCAATAATTATAGATTTGTACACAGGTTCGTTTTAGAAAGAGCATGTACATACGTGGATCTGCTTTCAAGTAGTCGCATGTATATCTTTTAGTATGGATATATGTGTATGCAAGTGTCAAGCAATTAAGGCGTGTAAATATGCATAAGTTATTCATATGAGTCGCGTACATATGCTAGGGTTTTGCAGTATGAGCTGATGATCAGGGTTGATTTATTTTTTCAAGTTTGTTGTTGTGTGTCAATGTTGTCTCCTTCATGATAATTTGCATGTGACGGTTTTGGCTAAGTTGAATGGTTTGTGAATGAAATATTTAATTGTAATGATGTTTTTATGTGATGATATGTAAGTGGTTCATATATCCATGATGGCGGATGTATGTGCTTCAATCATTGTTTTAGTAGTGCAGTGATTCAGATTCAGGGTTCAGTCTTTTGAGAACTATACACTGGTCTGCTTAAGGTAAAGCATGTAAAATACGCGAATATTCTTCAGAACAATAGTGTATATATTCTAACATATGGTTAATCAATGTTTGCATTGACATGGTTTGGTTTCAGTGATGAACAGTATATGGATTGGTATTCTGATGAATGTTTATAGTGATAGGTTGATCTAACTACTTTGGTTGTTTGAGAATGATTTGATTGATTTTGGTTTCAGTTTGTTCAGTTATTAAGTAATTTGATACAGTGCTTGGTTTTAGTATTGTTATTTGTAATTTGTGAAAATCGGCCTACAGGTTTGATTTTTTGGTTTAGGTGGATCCAGTATAAAATATTATGAAACGTGGTCCATGGAGGTGTTGATGGTTGGAAATTTCAATGAGGGATTTGAAGCTTCCTTCCAGTGGTAGTTGGTAAATCTAATTAGGGGGTATGGGTTATGTTCTGGTGGGTGCCTGTAAATGAGATCAGGGGTTTGTAGCTCACTTCTAGTTGGTGCTGGAGAATGAGAGAAGGTGGTATACTTCTGAAGGTGGGTTCCTGCGTGCTGGTATGAGTCTACGCAAATATAAGATGTTAAGAAGTTTTTCATTATAATAAAATATGAAGACAAAGATGACAACAATGGTGTTTTTCTCCCACATTGGGTTTCCACCTAAGAATCCTGGTGTTCATGTGTGTTGATATGTTTCTTATGTGTGATGGTTTATTAGTTTCTTACTACACATGATTACTGTTTAATTAATGCCTAATGAAGTATTGATACATTGGTTCAAGTTTAACAGATGATGAATTAATAAAAAAGTTAGTTAATTGGATATACGCTAGTTGTATGCATAATAATTACATACATACACAAGTTTACTTCACTATATTCGTGTACATAAATATGAATAGTAAAATTTTAAGTGAGTTTTAAAATACTGATTCAACACCACCCCCCCTCCCCCCCACCCCTCCTCCCCTCTCATTATTTTTCCTAACACTTTGTCCAAGATATATTTTCCCTAGTTTCTCTCATACCTCTAATCCCAATTAGTAATGCATAAGCCCAAAATCCTTCTTGTAAAATTCAACTACTAACTGCTTCTTGCATTCTCAAATATGATCCCTACACCAATAAGAAGTAATTCATCCACATATAGTTGTATAATTACAGGTTCACAATTGACTACTTCGATGTAAATGTTTGGATCTGTATAACTCTTGACAAAGGCAAGTATTTGAATATATGCATCTATTCTTGCATACCAAGCTCTAGGGTCTTACTTCAAACCATATAGATATTTCTTGAATTTGTAGGCATATGATTCCCTATTATGGATTTATAATCCCTGGGGTTGTTCAATGTAGACTTCCTCACCTATTTTTGTATTCATAAAAGTTGTTTTAACATCCATCTAGTGAATACTCAATCCCATAGGGGTATCTAGAGAGATTAATGATCTAATGGTTATATATATAGATATGGAAGAAAAAATATCTTCATAAACTACTCCTTCCTTTTGAGAGAAGCCTCTTACTATGAACCTTTATTTTTATTTTTCAATGCTCCCATCAACTACATGTTTGATTTTGTAAATCCATTTGGAAGTGACAAAAGATTTGTCATTTGGTATAGGAACAATTTCCCAAGAATCATTCTTCATAATGGATCGATATTATTCTGGCATAGATTTTCTCCATTGTTGATGTTTTGTTGCTTCCTCATAAGTGGATGGTTTCTCTTCAATGATCTTAGTCATGTAAGCTACATATCCTCAATATAATTTTGGCTTCTTTCTTTCTATGATATTTCAGTTTATTTTTTCATTTCCTTCAGCTTTTTGAAGATTTTTTCTTAACTGAGTTGGTATCTTACGAGACTCTAGAATTATGATCTGCTACAAGGGTTCACTAGGTCCTTCAACATCTTCATGGATTTTTGTAGGTTCTTGGTTATTTTCATCTTCCAATATTTCTTCAAATATTGGAACTTCTTCTTCATCTAAGTAGGTATGAATTTCCTTGGATTTTTGATATGCAATGCTTTCATCAAAGATAACATATCTACTTACAATAATTCTTCTCTCTTCCTTCATGTATATTCTATACCCTTTGAATATACTGTAACCAACAAATATTCCTTTCATGCCTGTAGGGTCCAACTTCTTCCTTTTATCTTTTGGAATGTGAATATATACAGGGAATCCAAATATTTTAAGATGGTCAACACTGGACTTCTTTCCTGAGAATGCTCCTTTCGGGTTTTTGTCATCAAGAATTTTGTAAGGGATTTTATTTTGAATATATATACTACTATAACTACTACTTCTCCCCATAAAAAATTTGATAGGTATTAATCATGATGCATGGCTTTGATACATTCTTCAATTGATTGGTTCGTCCTTTCTGCTAAGACAATTTTTTTTAGGATTGTAGGGAACTATTAGCTCCCTATAAATCCATGGTTCCTTACAGAAGGTCACATATATTTAGAAGTGTATTCTCCCCCATTGTGAGATATTAGAATTTTTATCTTTATTTTTGTTATATTTTCAACTTCTGCCTTGAATTATTGAAAATCATCAAACACTTCAGCCTTAGACTTGAGTAGATATAACCATGTTTTCCTAGAGTGATCATCAATGAAAGTCACATAATATGTATTAACTCCAACAAACTTTGCTAACGTGGGACCACAAACATCGGAATCTATAAGATCCAAAATTTCATTGGATCTAGTGTCACTGCTTGTAAATGGTTTCTTTATATTCTTTCCAAGAGAACATACCTTACATACTCCTTTGTGTTCTTCTTTCAGTTCAAGTATGCCATTAACCATATGTTTCAAATTTGGAAAATTATTATAATGAAGATGACCAAACCTCCTATGCAACATATCACAAGGAATTATTTCTCAGTGTACTAGAGCTTGATGAAGAGGTGATCCAGGTGGCTCTAGACACCATCGGGAGACTAAGAGGGCTCAGAAATGGCCAAAATTAAAAGTATTCGGATTGTTCTAAAACCAAGTTTATATTGAAGCATGCGTCGCCTTGATTTCAACGGCGCAAATGGCACTCGAATCTGAGCTCGTGTGAGAGAGATATGGCTCTTCAAAGTTTGACAAGACAGGGAAAAAGTGGGACCCACAGGGTGCCACATGGCATCCCAGTCAGCAGGTGGGACCCACAACGTACATGGTAGCCTACTAGACCATGACAAATGGCACTTTCATTAATCTCTTTACCCCCGCAAAAAGACAAAAAAAAATAATAACCATATAAAAACAAATCATTATATATATATAAAATAATACAAACTATATATATAAAAACAATTCATATAAAAATATAAAACAATTCATATATAAAACAAAGTGAAATATGGTATGGTTGGTTAAAACGAAATCAAAGAAATATATTAAGGGGATCAAAACCATAAAACGTTGAAGTTTTTTGGTTATGGTTATAACCATACCACACATAATCATGTGGGTCGGGGCCACGTACCCTCAGATTCCACCCACACCATTCAACATACATTATATATGGTGCAACCGTTTAAAATGTATCAAAAAACAACCTTTAACCATGCGCCATTCCAAAAATTCACATAACCGCATGCTATTTTGGTCAGGGCCAGATTTGATCCCCCAAACCCCGTGTTAACAACCACTAATTTTAGTCGTTGATCCAATGACTCTCGTTTGTAAACTCCGCCGCCCAGGGGGTATTTGAACAGCAGCCTTAGGTGTGCCCAAGGGAGGACTAGCGTGAGTTTCAAGAATATATTTTTTTTATTGCATGAGCGTGGAACCATGAGCGGCTAGAGGGGCGGAACATTGCCCAGACAATCTTGAGGGGCATCAGAAAGATTCCTTGAGGTCTAGAACTTTCCAAAGTCAGAATTTGACAAATTGTATGTCGATTTTACACCTCTCGGCAACAGGAACTCAATGGCAATGTCCATTTCAGTAGTAGAGCTTCCCATTTTTTGACCATTTTCCATATTGGAGTGACGGTGTCAGATTCCCAAGTCTGGACAGTTGATTTTATGCCTCTCGATGCCAAGAATTTGATGGTGCAGCCAAATTTAGCAATTGATCATCCACTTCTTCAGCCAACTTCAGGGATTGAGGTATATGAAGTATTGATGTCATGTGTTTCTTTGATCATTAGTTGTGATATGTAATATTTTGTTTAGATTCCTACTTGATGTATGTTGCTGAATCTATGTTTCTACTTCTTATGAGATGTATTCACCATGGATTGTTATGATCCCTATGTAACCTTGTTGAAGGGATCCTCATGGTCACCTTGTGTGAGATTATGTCATGTTGATAGGAGGCCTATTGTGAGTGATATTTCTTGTAGCAGAACGTCTCGTGGAGAGACAAGCTACTCATGTTGCGGGCATATATCCTTCTATGACATAAAAGATAGTCCATGTACATCATCACCATTTCTAGCACTATATGAAGCGGCCTACCCCATTTTGACACCAGGCCCGAAGATGTAGCCCACACTGGGTGAACTCCGATATCAACGTCTCATGTTCTATGTTGTTGATTGTTGTCTTGTTTTCTCTTTCTTAAAGAATCCATATGTGTTATTTTAATGCTCTTTTCATTGGAATTATAACCACATCATAGAAGTAAAATATCATGGGTAAATCCTGTAGCTGACGAACCCAGATCAATATGGTATTAGAGAAATCTTCTCACTGATGTGAATTGTGAGCATGCCAAAAACGATTTAACTTGCACCAATGGAGGATGACAAAGACATGTATGAGGTCATGCTCAAGATGTCCAAATTGGTGGACATAATGTATGATGCTTATGAGAAGAGAATTGAGGAAGAGGAGAAAGAAATATCAGAGAACAATGCTTCATCCACATCTTCTAGTGCTTATGCATATTCTTTGTCGCCTTAATCATATTGTCATCATTATAATGAGAAGATCAACTAGAGTCTTCAAGAAGACAATGCTGAATCAAGGAGGTGTTGAAGCCTCGAAATTCTGTTGCAACAACATGGGGGAAAAGCACCCGGTCTAGACCTTAGAGCAAGTCCTTTTCGGTTTGGTGTAGTGGCTATGACTACGGATAAAGGGACTAATAAGGATAATGAGGGTGTGTTTATTTATAACATGCAAATGGAAAATGATTTAATCTATCATATGCAGTGACTAAATATTTATTCTACTATATACCCGGGAGTATTCATTCTTTAATGTGATCTAGAAATATATCTTTCAATAATTGGTAATGAAGATTATTAAATAGTTGAAAGAGATGGAAATTATGTAAAAATAATTCTTTTGACAAAATAGTTTATTCAAAACAATTGTGAAATATATATCGCATTCATAAGTTTGATCATATATGAGATAAGTAATCATAATAAAATATCAGTACAGAAGTGCATTTAACATTTATTTATGATAACAGTTTTCATATATAATACAGATAAAAGATGGTTGTCAATCAGAGAAGCAAAACTTAATATAATGTGTAGAAATACCATATATACGAGGTTCTACTCATTAAAACCGATAGTAGTATTATGCTCCTCTTTACGTTAAATAAATTCAATGAGTACAAAAGTGCAACTTCAGTTAAACAGCTTCAATATCAAAAGAAAACAGTCTATGTTCCATTAATTCATCAAGGCATTCACAAACATACAGAAGTGCATTCCTTTGCAAATGTTTTTTGAAAAAATTATGGACCTTTCTAAATGCATAAGAAGGGTTTAAATACTAAACTAAATATGTCTAAAATAGATTATTACATAAAAAATTTAGGAGGTTTCAAACAACCTTCCTCGTAATGAGTAACTTAAACTACAATCTAGAAATAAAAATAACAATATGCTTATGTGGGTTGATCTTCTTTTCCCATTTGATCTCTAAGGTGGAAAATATCTATCATCAGCTACAACTGAGTTGGCTATGTGATCCTAGATATGACTTGGCCTTTAAACACATCATTTGAAAGTGGTGGCAATGATTTCTTAGTAGAATTAGTTAATGATTGTAGAGTCAGGCACTGATGATGTGGTTTGATCAGAAAATTCCAATTATTTTCTTGATCTAACTTAGCTATATCTTTAATAGCTTATGCCTATGTCTTTGCACTTTATTTCCACTGTACTTCTAATAGTTTAAGCTCTCGAAGAAATTTTGCTATAGATTCTTTGATAATTTGATCATTTAGAAGTTGTCCATTAACATGCCCGATGATTTCATTTGCCTTCTCTACCTATCTTAACTGCATTTCCCAATATTTAAAAACAATATCTTTGTGAAACTTAGCAATTTTGGGGAGATCAGCTTTCTTTCCTATATCAGACTCTTGCCATAGGATGAACTTAGAAATAATCTTTTGAACCTTTTCAGAGTCTAGCCTCTTTTTTGCCACTTGTTGAATCAAAATCTTACTTGTATCGCAATATGAACTGGTAGCTGAGATTTGATGACAAAAATTTTCCTGTTGTTGCTTCAATTTCGCATTCCATTCAAGTGCCTCTTTTACAAACTACTCTATTTGAGGTTGGGTTTTTAGCTTATCCATCACTACTTCTATCTGCGTTTCCTTCTCTGAAATCTGTACTTGGTGCTGCAACTTTAATATTTCAAAGTCCTTTTGGAACTGTGACATTTTCATCTCAATTTTCTTATTGTCATTAATATTTTCCTGTTCTAGTTTTCTTTCCAATTCTTGAACTTTGTCTTCCTTTTGTTTGAGAAGAAGTTTCACTTCTTCTACTTTATCAATTGTAGCAGTTACATATGCACCAATAAACATTGATATTTTATTAAGATGTTTAGTAGGATTGTGAAAAGAGTCTTTCCAGAAAACATCCATTGATTCATTGTCAAGAGCAGTTGTTGTTTCATCAATTCTTCTTCTCTTCCTTCTCTTGACTACAATTTTGTGACTTGGGCTACAGAAAACATCCAATGGAGGTATTTCCTCAATTTTCAAAATGATTTCTTGTGTTGGGTAGGATGGGATGAACTCTTGTTCCTAATCCTCTAGTACCTAATGTAGTGGCATTGCAATTTCTACTATATTCTTGGGTAGCTCAAGAGTTTGGAAACTTGTCGATCCTTCAGGATTAGGCTTTGGTGGTGGCGGTGTCTCCAGTGCTTTATTAAATTTTGTCCATTATGTCTTTAAATCCTTTTCTTGATGTTTATATTCCTACTCAGGTTTATTTTGAACATATTTTGAAGATGATCTAGCTCCACAAGTTTCTTACTCAGTTTGCATATCAACTCCTTTAATTATATTTTCAATTATCTTCTCAGGGCTTTCATTTTTGTTCTCAAATTCATTATCAGAATGATCTGAGCTTTGAGACTAATGTTTTCAATGCTCTAAATCTCTAATTGACTTTTCTTGTGACTAATCTTCTAAAATTTCTTTAGCTTCATCATCTAAACTAATGTTGGAAGTTGGTCTTCTGACATCTTCCATTTGTAACAAATCCAATGGGACTGTTTCTAACCTCTTGTTTCTGTATTGATGAAAATATTTAAGATCTGCCACACTAAGCTTATTTGATGCAGTTTTTAACACATCTGCAAACTTCTCTACACCTTCAAATAAATCATCAAACATATCTTTTTCATTTGTGAAAGGTCTGAGTTTAAGACTAGTGGTAAATTTCTGGACCACATTATTTGGATCATATTGTCTTCCTGGCATTAAAGCCAGATTCAATGAAGTAATATTTGGAATTTATTTAGTTGCATGACCTATGTCAAAAAGGGAAAAAGTACCACATTGTATTGGGAAGGTAGGCCAAATGGCTTTCTTGGAATCTCTTAGTTGCTTGGTTAAACCACTTACAAGAGTTTGGTATGCGATTTCTCTTGCCAAAAGTTTATCTGGGACATAATAGGGTAGGACATGAGGAGAATACAGACTCCAAAAAAATATAATATAAGTAAAATTTTCCTTAAACAATTGAGCTACAGGTAAAATATCAGGACTGGCTTCCTTGGAAATTCTGGGAATTCTCTCATTAAAAACAATCTGATAAATAGGCAACATAACTCCATGACAAATTTTGTAAAAATTTAAATGAAATTCAGACTCCCATAGGGCTCTATGATAAACATCAATTGGGTTACAAGCTTGGCTTGTCCACTTCCAACCCATAACAGGAAAATTTGAGCAGAAACATATAGCATCCATGATATATGGGCTCGTATAAAAAGGGGGAATTGTTCTAGTGGAAAATACTCTATTGGTTATATAATCCATAATGGTTTTGGCCAAGTTATCAGATAAAATATTTTCCCAATTCATGACAGTAGAATTAACGACTGTGTCAATTAAAGGAACCCACTCAATGGATAATTTAGTGGTGTCAAGTCTAGCAAATAGTCTACATAGCATTCCTGCTACAAAACAGTAAGGTGATGGAAATTGTGTTATGGGGTACATACCAATTTTATCCCACTTTATCTTGACCTAATCTTCTTTCCATCCTTTTACCACCTTCATTAATTTTGAATTCTTTCTTGAAAATATTTCCAAGAAATCTTTATCATAAATCTTCTGTGGCGAAGGCAAATGATACATTGTTCGCAAATCTTCAACGGTGAATCAACCTATGTTCTCCAGCTTGGAATTCTTGAATGTTCTGTCTGCAATGTTGAGGATATCAATGACCCATCTTACCATATCATTTTATGGTAATATATTCGGCCTTGCCGCTATCCTATGGAGAAACAAACATGCAACTTCAAAGTAAGACGGTTCTGATGAAACAACCTTATCCGTCTTTATTATTTTCTTTAGCTCTTTTGGATGTTCATCTTCAAACACGTTGTACATGGCTTCCCATGAAGACACAACATTGTCCTTATTGCATGTAGTGTCTGAAAATAATGGAGGCATGTCTGTAGTTTCAGAAATGGATGCTTGGGCAATTGCTTTTCCTTTTTTATCATTCCATTTGATATTGCTTCCTTAGGTAGTTTCCTAAATTACAGAAAAACGAGTAAATTCATATTTGAGATGAGGAGAGATGAGGATAGAGAATAGATTTAAAGCAACATAAATCAAAATCTGACACTTTAAATTTAAAACACGCTTCAAATAAGATATCAATATTTTGAACCCTGTACCCATTGAATGTCGTTAATAACCCTTAATGTGTTTATCAAATTTCTTACACGCCTTATGCAATATGTCTAATCCAACAATCTATGTCATTAGATCTTATAATGGATCGATTGAATAAGAATCACTTCACGCACTTGAATAATAAATCTTATAGAGAAAATCGCAACTTTTAGCAGATACCAATACTATATGTTTTCATCACTAGTGAGATGCAAAAGCAATCTACGCAAATCGCACATCGCAATTCATTACTGTGGATAAAACTTTATATTTGGTTAATCGTTGTGGAATGTGATAAGCGCTTAAAAACTTAAGGTATTGCGCTTTCACGGATTTTATGGATATATTTTGTTGTTCGTTTATTGTCTCATCGGGTCCGTCTTATCACAATTCCTTTTAAAATGTTATAAGTTTATCTTTTAAAAGAGGCGCGATGTGATGTATACTTTAAGGGTTTTCTAATATTTTCAATGGGGATTTTATATAATTTCAAAAAAGGTTGAAGCGCTTTATCACAATTCGCAGATTTTACATGTGTTCTAACTTTGTTATCTTGTGAGGTTTTCGATTTGCGCTAAGCGCAAATGAAATCAAAGCGAAAATAAAAAGGCCTTTTGTTTCTAAATTTTATGACCTAACACTAAAACGAAAAAATACTTCTAAAATTCTATTTATTATTTTTTTAAAGGGTCCCCTATTTATTTTAATAATAAATGGGGGGTGTTGTATAGAACAACAGGAGGCTACTACGAGAAGAGAAAGAGGAGAAGCAGATATTGCAGCTTCAGTTTCAAGCCACTCAAGAGGCCTTGGATAAGTTGAAGCGCAATGAAGGCTTAAAGAAGCCATCATCACCTATTTCTGAATCAATAGTTTGTTAGCGCTCAAATCTACCTTAGGCTGAAATAAGGTAAAACTCAAGGCAACATCAAACCACGCTCAGCCTCATAGCTAGCCCTACGAGGACAGGAGAGGGCTCTCTCCGGGTCTATCTCGGCAAAAGGTTTTCAAAGGGGCTGAGATGACTCAAAATTGATACTGATTTTAGGCTAGTAAAGAGATAGGAAAGTTTGATTTAAATTTTTTGGGTTTTTTGTTGAAAAAATGGGAAAAAAAATTTTGGGTTCAGGGATAAGGCCAGATCTTTGCAGAATTCGAGTTGGGGCAAGGCAGGCAGTAGTCTTGATGCTTTTTGATTTGGTGTATGGATGGATCAGAATGACAAGGAGCTGAAGAGGGCAAGGGAGAACAGGAATCCTCTCCAAACTGGCAAAAACATATAAAACTAAACAAATTTAAAGGCAGAGCACTGGAAACAATGGATTCAACCTCATTTACTCATTCATTTAGTTTCAGAAGCAAAAGAAGGGAATGGCATACATTAAACATTAAAGAACTTACAAATAACTGAGAGAACACACCATCAAAACTGAAAGCCACAAGAATCCCAACAGGTGCTGCAAAACCTCTGATCTTTCCTTAGCCAAAATGCAAAAAATATGTACAATAGTGTGCCAAACTTTTCCCAAGAGTCCAACCAGTCCAACCTTTGAAAATGATTGAGAAAATACATCATATAGATCATCCTAACCCCTTCCCATGCCTCTAGGGGTCGAATTCCTCCTTCTAGGAGTAGTTTCAACCAATTCTAAACAAGGAGCTAAAATCTAGGCAGCCAAACAACTTGCCTCTAAAAGGAAGGAAACTGATTCATTCACTTGATTTTCACTTTTTTGTGAGTGAATCATCTAGAATAGGTAAAAGTGAGTCAAAATTACATTACAACCACAAAATTACATCAAGATAACTCAAAAATTACATCCACAATCAAAACTGGTCCAACTGGCCGAAATTTTGAGCTGGAAGATGAAAAATTAGCCAATTTTCTCTATGCGCCGTGCGCCTGAGCTCTATGCGTCGTGCACCTTTCAGCCTATTTTTGGGGCACTTCCTGAAATCCAAATCAATCTCATGATAGCGTTTTGGAAAGCCCTAGATGTCTGCTATCCAACCCAAGTGGAATTTCTCCATTTGGAGCTCATTTGCCCCTCCAAAACTTCGTTCTCCCACAAGTACTTCCTTATGGTGCAAAAGGTGGCAGAAAGGTGATTTTCATGGTGTTTTTGGCCCTTTTGATCATCCAGAACTTGATGAAATGCTTCGGACATTTTTGAGCATGCATAAATTACCATGAAAAATCCAAAAATATAATTTTTTCCTCCAGCAAGTGTCCCAATCATAAGCGCGCGTCGTGACGCGCTACGCGTTGGGTGGAAAAACCTGTTTTGAGACCAAAATTTTCCAAAAAGATAAAAACTTCTCCAAATTTGCTGAAATTCGGAGCAAAGATCCCTCATCATGCCTCATGCCCAGCCAATGAAGCCTCGGCCAAGATACGGAGTGGATCAGGCCTCTTTCGCCGTTTTAGTGCTTTGCTCAACCTTGCCTTCAAGATCTTCATTTTAGCTTTGCAAACGTGATTACGGGCCCAATAATGATTTTTCATATGATGGAACATGTCTTTGTCTCTATTTTCCTTCGCCAATAACTTCTCCAAATGAATGTTAACATGTGTGGGCAGGTCTCTCGATCAACCGGTGTCATGTCACCTGGTCTCTTCCGGGCCAATGCACGGTCTTCCCGGATTTTCCGCAACTCTATGAGCGTGTGTTGATGACGAAGGCGAGACCCCTTTCACACCATGTGGAGATAGTACTTGCGCTGCTGATGAAGTTAACGAGACCCCTTCCACCCCGGGTGGAGATAGTACTCGTCGTGATGCTGCAAACAAGGCTCTGGCGCCTCTCTGATATGTAACAGCCACTTTTATGAGATCTCCTTGACACATTAACCTCTGTTGTGGAATCACTGTCATACCCCTGCTCATATACTGAATCTGTTTCTGACATGGTGCTGAAATGTGTTTAACAAGTATATGCTTGGTTGATTATAAAATGGGCAATTGGTGTGTTTTGTTTCAACCCACAAATGATCACATATATACCAAAGTGCTATAAGAAATACCACAGTGGAAAAGGACTGTCAAATGAGTTTGAATAGAAGAACAGTCACACTTCACTCTTTTTGGAATTATGGGATTTGGAGATTTTACAAGTGAATAGGAATGAGTGTAGTGATGTGAGAAAGTTATTAGGAGCAAGAGTGAAAATGAAAAGGGAACATATATATGAGCCAAGTGAAATCAAGGACAAAGAAACAATCCTTGCATGTCATGACCATTAGGCTTTGTCGATAGAGAGATGTGGGAGTAAGTAATAGGGTTTGGGAACTTAAAGCATGGGAATTAAATGGTATTAGGGATATGGGATAATGAATATAGGATAGGGACTGTGGTAATATTGTGACAAGTATGAAAGCACGATGTGAGTGGACAAATAGTTCAAACACCAACAATATCACCAACACTTCTTTCAAAACCCTATGGAGCGAATTTCGCAATGAATATAGGGTTTAACGTTCACCATATCAAACACTTGTTCTTTCCTCATTTGAAACACCATAACATATCCATGAATCAATAAGCAAGCTTGAATAACTTACTTGAAGGAAAAAGAGGCAAATTTGATGCGAATTTGGGTGAGGGAATGTTGTTTGCTGGCCTTAGGCCTCTATGCGTCGCGTGCATGCCCAATGTGCCGCGTGCTCTATATGCATCACGCGCGTGAAAAAATACACTGGCCAGTGATGCCCAGTGTGCCGCGTGCCACTTGTATGCGCCGCGCGCACTGCAAACTCACTTCCACGGCTTAAAAACAAGATTTTCGCCCTTCAACACTCCAATTTGATCTCTGCTCTGATTTTGAGCATATCTCTTGTTGAAAATGGGTTACATAGCTATGAAAAAGTTGCACAAACTATGTTGAAACATTGAAGATTGAGTTGATTTGAGCTTTTGTAGAGAAAATGACAAAAATTAGTGTTCTGGCCCAATGCGCCGCGCTCACTTTTCTATGCGTCGCGCGCTACATAGTGCATTTTACAGGAGGCTTTTGGAGGCCTTCCCGATGTCAAAATTGGGCGTGTGATAGCTCGTTGGAAATCTATTGGAGTCTAATTTCCAACCCAAGTGGAATTTTTTAATTTTGAGTTAATTTACCCTATCAAAAATTAAATCTCCCAACACTACTTCCTGCAGGTGCATCAATTCTCCTGAGGCAACGGTATTCTTGACATTTCTCCAAAACCATTACACCTGTGTAAAAATTGAAGGAAATTTTTCTTCCTTGGAATTTTTTGTACAAAAACCTCTCTCAGTTTTCCAAAATTCATCTTTTATTTCTCTGAAACATCATTTTAGTGAAACCTATCCCGATGTGTGGAACAAGGGATTTGTCGAAATGAAGCGAAATGAAGGGGACAAGGGACTTCTAAATTCTTGGGGAAATTTTGGGAAGTAGGGAGGGATGTTAGGAAGCAGGGGAAAGTGGAATGTTAGAAATTTAGTGAGGGGAAGGGGTCCAAAAGGGCAAAACACAGGCCTAGCCTAGAAAATTGCCAAGTTGTAGCAAGAAACTAGGGTTTGTGTGAAAATGGGGAATTTGGGGGATCTCAGTGATGGGAAGTGTTTAATAAGGTACATTAAGGATTATGCAAGGTGTATGAACATCAGGATACAAGTTTTGATGATGATTTGACCATCCAAGAGAAATTACCTCCAAAACCCTAGGAGAGGGAAATGGACCTTACCTAGGCACAACTGAAGCATGAACAAGGTGTAAAATGACTCTTTGGAACCTGACATGATGATGATGACCCTCCGAATGATGGTACACTCAACTGAATGGTGACATGGACCAACATTTGGACAACTTTGAAAAGAGTGAAAACAAACCCTAGACCTAATGCCTAGTGACCAAATTTTGCTTGAAGACTCATTGAAATGACAAAATTTGACCTTGACACTTTAAGATCACTTTGTAAGAGCATGTTTGATCATTGGAGGAAAGCTGCAAATACTGACACTAACATTGGCTCCAATGGGGATGGTAGCTCCTTGGAGATGCCAAGAACAGCAGATCTTTGGGAGAGCAGACCAGTGCCTTATCCATTGGGCAATGGAATCAAAAACTCAAACTGAATTGCATGACTGAAAATTGATGACTTGATGACACAAAATGACTCTCACTCAACTAAAAACTGACTTGATACTTAAACACAACTGACAAACTGAAAAAGATGCTCAAAGTAGAACTTATTCAATACAACCTACTCTAACAATTTCATTCATCACCTAATCAAGTGAAATGAAACAACCAATGCAGCCATGTAAGTATTGCAGCTACTGTTTGGATTCTACGAAAGTGCTCGTTTATGAACAAAAAGAGAGAACTACTAAAAGGAAACTCCCATGGAAACTTGAAATCAAGTTGACTGCAGATAAACTTGCGAAACAGAATTGACTGGATGACTGCAAGAATACTGCGAAAGGATCTGTTGTGTAACCAGCTCCAAAAAGAGAAGAAAAGAGATATCAACGCCTTATAAATGAGCCTCTTCGAGGGAGCAACCTCCAATACATTACATAAATGAACAATTCTTGGATGATACAATTTACAAAACCTCCTTTCTATATATAGGAGTCCATGGGGCCATAATGTAATCCTAGTGGGCCACAATGTAATCCTAGTCGACCTAACAATAATAATTTAAGGGCACAATAATAACAAAATGGGGGTTACAAGGGTACAATAATAACAATAACGGGGTTACACTAACAACAATAAGGGACTATACTAGTAATATAGGGACCTAACATGCCTCTCTCCTTCAAAAAAGTGTTGTCCTCAACGCTTGAGTAGCTCCGGGTGCTTCTGTATAAAATTCTCATCCTCCCATGTAGAATCTTCAGTGGGTAAGTTCTTCCACTTGATGAGATACTCTGAAATTGATCGATTCCGTAGCTTTCGAGTTCTTGTTTCCATGACTGCTTCAGGTTCCTCTGATACCAAATGTTGTGTAACCAGCTCCAAAAAGAGAAGAAAAGAGATATCAACGCCTTATAAATGAGCCTCTTCGAGGGGGCAACCTCCATTACATTACATAAATGAACAATTCTTGGATGATACAATTTACAAAACCTCCTTTCTATATATAGGAGTCCATGGGGCCATAATGTAATACTAGTGGGCCACAATGTAATCCTAGCCGATCTAACAATAATAATTTAAGGGCACAATAATAACAAAATGGGGGTTACAAGGGTACAATAATAACAATAAGGGGGTTACACTAACAATAATAAGGGACTATACTAGTGATATAGGGACCTAACAGGATCTTCATAAACATAGCTATTCATTTCCATTAACACTTCACTGCTCTGGTCCAAGTAATCTTCATAGCTGGATATCAAGACTTTCCTCACATCTGTGTTGTGTTTCTTTGGTGTTTGCAGCAAGCTATCAAAAGGATCCTGAAATTCATGAAAAACCAAACTCCGTTGCTGATTCCAGACAGAACAAAAGTCTCCTTTATCAATCTCCTCATATGAAAAATCTGTTGAACAACACAATGAAATTGACTTTTGAACAAGATTATTATCAACATTCTTTTCGGGCACATGGTTAGCTAATGGAGAAGAAATTTTACAGCAAACATCATCCAACACACGAGCAATAGGATCATTAAAAACTTGAGAAGACTGTTGCGTTGTATCCATTGAAACTTTCTGACATCCCACTGGCTGTTCATCTTTTCCTTGAGAGATATTACGAATATTCTGCCTTATAAACTGAAATGCTTCGAAACAAAAGGGTACATAATCCTCTTGCATCATTAAATCATGTATTTCAGCTTCCACGACTTCATCTATAATCTGAACTTCCATTTCATTTGGTGGCTGCAAATCTGATGCTACAGGTTGCTCAAGAATGTCGTTATCTGTCTCATCCTCAACATTAACACTGAGAGATTGTTGATTTCTTACAAGCTGCTCATTTGAAGATTTACAATGCAATTTTTCTCTCAAAAACTGAAATGATTCAAAACATAATGGTATGGAGTCACCTTGAATCATTAACTCATATGTGCTAGCCTCTGTGTCTTCATCTTCAGCTTGACAATCGATGGCTTTCGAGAGCTGAAAATCTGAATATGAGAAGTCTTGAACAAGGTTTTCATTGCCCTCAAGATGGTCCAAATCAAGACTTGTTGACAATTGATTTCTGATTGTATGGAATTTGTTTCTGATGAACTGAAACGAATCAAAACAAAAATGCAAAGATCCTTCACTTACTTCAAAATTTGATGCACTTTCCTCATCATTGTCATAGCTGATATGCATTGGTTGATCATTGTACTCGAGCTGCTGAAAGTGAACTTCCTCCTTGCACAAACTAGCTGTTGATTTGTCTGCAAGATTAGCTTCTGTTTGGAGAACATAATCATCATCATACTGATCAAACTGAGGAAATTCATCAGTATACAACACATCATCAAGCATACATGTCATATCAACAGCTCTCTCTTCTCCCAGATGATCTATAAAACAATCACTATGACAACTGGGATAAGAAACAAAATGTTTTGGGTTAGCCACTTGTTCTTGAATGTCATTTTCATTTTTTGCAGTCATTTTCCGCGCCATCTCTTCTACTGTGTTTACAAAAAGATCAAGATTTTCCTCTGAAGGTGTCAACTACTCTGAAACATTCTTCTTTTCTTCTTCCTTCAACCTTGCCCTCAAGATCAGCAAATGAGCCTCTACATTTACTACACTGTTCTGCATCTCGTGAAGTGTTGCAATATTCTTTTCTCTTAGCTGAAACTCCATTTCCGGATCAAAGGCACCCAGGTAGTGCAAGAGAGCAGATCTAGGAGAAAGTCTTATATCAGCTGGTATCGAAAAATATACTTGATTAAATCTGGCAGAAAAATGTTGTACTGTCTCTCCTGACTGTCTCTTCAGCTGGGCATACTCGTCTAAAATCAAGAAAGGGTTCTGTCCAATCATCCACCTGTTAAGGAAAACTTTGACAAACTGCTGGAAATATGTGATGCTCGCATCAGGCAGGGCTTTGAACCAACTCTTTACTTGACCTTGCAAAGAAAGAGCAAAAAGCCTAATACTAACATCTTCATCATCAACTTCAAAAAGATCTAGAAAAGTCTCAATATTCTGCACATGTTGCTCAGCGTTGACATTGTCGCTTTCACCATCAAATCTCGGTAGATATAGGTCATAATTTTTAGGGAAAGCATGAAGAACAGAAGCTAAAACAAGAGGTTTATACCTATCTGGGACTATAAAAGGTGTAGGAGTATATACAAGAGCTACGGGATCAGTTTTGTTTTCTTTAGGCTCATCACTCTGAAGAGAGTCATCATAAGACGTGGGAAAAGTAAGGAGGCCAGGATCAAAGGGAAACTCAGTATTTACACTTTTTGAATGGGTCGAGTGAATATTTTGATCACCTTTCTCATACAACAAATTCTGAAAAACTTTCAGGACAGCTTCAAGAACAGCAAAGAAATAGTTTACAAGAAAGCAGACTAGATCCTGAATACCATTCCACTTTAGATACCTGAACTTTGTGTAATATCCTTCCATTTTCTCAGAGAAAGAGTCAGTCCTCCAGTGGAGTCTCTACTTTGAATTGGAGTCACCAGGTGAATGATTTCAGCCTTCTTATGTCTGATCGTTGTCCACCATCAACCATCAGATCTGAACTTGATACACGTACTGGGGCAATTCGAAAATCAAGGAGCACATTCACAAGCTAAACCGGAGTTCGACTGAAGCAGCTTTTATCTACTATGCACTCGCAGAGCAAGAGCAGTTCGAAGGCTACCTGGCATGAATTCAGACTCCGTCTATAGCAAATGACAGTAATAAGAAAATTTCTTCCCTAGTATGGTCGCCACTATGTTAGCGCTCAAATCTACCTTAGGCTGAAATAAGGTAAACTCAAGGCAACATCAAACCACGCTTAGCCTCGTAGCTAGCCCTACAAGGACAGGAGAGGGCTCTCTCTGGGTCTATCTCGGCAAAAGGTTTTCAAAGGGGCTGAGATGACTCAAAATTGATACTGATTTTAGGCTAGTAAAGAGATAGGAAAGTTTGATTTAAATTTTTTGGGTTTTTTGTTGAAAAAATGGGAAAAACAATTTTGGGTTCGGGGATAAGGCCAGATCTTTGCAGAATTCGAGTTGGGGAAACGCAGGCAGTAGTCTTGATGCTTTTTGATTAGGTGTGTGGATGGATCAGAATGACAAGGAGCTGAAGAGGGCAAGGGAGAATAGGAATCCTCTCCAAACTGGCGAAAACATATAAAACTAAACAAATTTAAAGGCAGAGCACTGGAAACAATGGATTCAACCTCATTTACTCATTCATTTAGTTTCAGAAGCAAAAGAAGGGAATGGCATACATTAAACATTAAAGAACTTACAAATAAATAAGAGAACACACCATCAAAACTGAAAGCCACAAGAATCCCAACAGGTGCTGCAAAACCTCTGATCTTTCCTTAGCCAAAATGTAGAAAATATGTACAATAGTGTGCCAAACTTTTCCCAAGAGTCCAACCCTGATAGTGTCTCAGAAATTACATCATATAGACCATCCTAACTCCTTCCCATGCCTCTAGGGGTCGAATTCCTCCTTCTAGGAGCAGTTTCAACTAATTCTAAACAAGGAGCTAAAATCTAGGCAGCCAAACAACTTGCCTCTAAAAGGAAGGAAACTGATTCATTCACTTGATTTTCACTTTTTTGTGAGTGAATCATCTAAAATAAGTAAATACATGCCAAAATTACATCATGTTTATCAAAATACATCAAGTTGGGTCAAAAATTACATCAAGAGGTGAAACTAGTCCAAACTGGCCGAATTCCTGAGCTGGAAGGTGAAAAATAGGCTAATTTCCTCTATGCGCCGCGCGCCAAAGCTCTATGCGCCGCGCACCTTTGGACCTACTTTTGGAGCACTTCTCGGAGTCAAAATCAAGCTCATGATGGCTTATTGGAAAGCCCGGGATGTCTGCTATCCAAACCAAGTGGAATTTTTCAATTTGGAGCTCATTTGCTCCTCCAAAACTTCATTCTCCCAAAAGTACTTCCTGCTGGTGCAAAAGGTGGCAGAAAGGTGATTTTCATGGTGTTTTTGGCCCTTTTGATCATCCAGAACTTGATGAAATGCTTCGGCCATTTCTGAGCATGCATAACTTACCATGAAAAATCCAAAAATATAAATTTTTCCTCCAGCAAGTGTCCCAATCATAAGCGCGCGTCATGACGCGCTACACGTTGGGTGGAAAAACCTGTTTTGAGACCAAAATTTTCCAAAATGACAAAAACTTCTCCAAATTTGCTGAAATTCGGAGCGAAGATCCCCCATCATGCCTTATGCTCAGACAATGAAGCCTCGGCCAAAATACGGAGTGGATCAGGCCTCTTTCGTCGTTTCAGTGCTTTGCTCAACCTTGCCTTCAGGATCTTCATTTTAGCTTTGCAAACGTGAGTACGGGCCCAATAATGATTTTTCATATGATGGAGCATGTCTTTGTCTCTATTGGCCTTCTCCAACAACTTCTCCAGATGAATGTTAACATGCGTGAGGCAGGTCTCTCGATCAGCCGGTGTCATGTCACCTGGTCTCTTCCGGGCCAATGCACGATCTTCGCGGATTTGCCGCAACTCTATGAGCGTGTGTTGATGACGAAGGCGAGACCCCTTCCACACCATGTGGAGATAGTACTCATGCTTCTGATGAAGTTAACGAGACCCCTTCCACCCCGGGTGGAGATAGTACTCGTCGTGATGCTGCAAACAAGGCTCTGGCACCTCTCTGATATGTAACGGCCACTTTTATGAGATCTCCTTGACACATTAACCTCTGCTGTGGAATCACTGTCATAACCCTGCTCATATACTGAATCCGTTTCTGACATGGTGCTTAAATGTGTTTAACAAGTATATGCTTGGTTGATTAGAAAATGGGCAATTGGTGTGTTTTGTTTCAACCCCCTAATGATCACATATATACCAAAGTGCTATAAGAAATACCACAGTGGAAAAGGACTGTCAAATGAGTTTGAATAGAAGAACAGTCACACTTCACTCTTTTGGGAATTATGGGATTTGGAGATTTTACAAGTGAATAGGAATGAGTGTAGTGATGTGAGAAAGTTATTAGGAACAAGAGTGAAAATGAAAAGGGAACATATATATGAGCCAAGTGAAATCAAGGACAAAGAAATAATCCTTGCATGTCATGACCATTAGGCTTTGTCGATAGAGAGATGTGGGAGTAAGTAATAGGGTTTGGGAACTTAAAGCATGGGAATGAAATGGTATTAGGGATATGGGATAATGAATATAGGATAGGGACTGTGGTAATATTGTGACAAGTATGAAAGCACGATGTGAGTGGACAAATAGTTCAAACACCAACAATATCACCAACACTTCTTTCAAAACCCTATGGAGCGAATTTCGCAATGAATATAGGGTTTAATGTTCACCATATCAAACACTTGTTCTTTCCTCATTTGAAACACCATAACATATCCATGAATCAATAAGCAATCTTGAATAACTTACTTGAAGGCAAAAGAGGAAAATTTGATGCGAATTTGGGTGAGGGAATGTTGTTTGCTGGCCTTAGGGCTCTATGTGCCGCGCGCTCTCTATGCGTCGCGCGCGTGTGAAAATACAAAGCCAATTGATGCCCAGTGTGCCGCACGCTCCCTATGCACCGCGCGCCACTTGTATGCGCCGCGCGCACTGCAAACTCACTTCCACGGCTTCAAAACAAGATTTTCGCCCTTCAACACTCCAATTTGATCTCTGCTCTGATTTTGAGCATATCTCTTGTTGAAAATGGGTTAAATATCTATGAAAAATTTGCACAAACCTTCTTGAAACATTAAATATTGAGTTGATTTGAGCTTTTGTAGAGAAAATGACAAAAATTAGTGTTCTGGCCCAATGCGCCGCGCTCACTTTTCTATGCACCGCGCGCTACATAGTGCATTTTGAAGGAGGCTTTTGGGGGCCTTCCCGGTGTCCAAATTGGGCGCATGATAGCTCGTTGGAAAGATATTGGAGTCTAATTTCCAACAAAAGTGGAATTGTTTAATTTGGAGTTCATTTACCCTGTCAAAAATCAAATCTCCCAACACTACTTCCTGCAGGTGCATCAATTCTCCTGAGGCAACGGTATTCTTAACATTTCTCCAAAACCAATATACCTGTGTAAAAATTGAAGGAGGGTTTTCTTCCTTGGCATGTTGTGTACAAAAATTGCTCTCAGTTTTCCAAAATTCATCTTTTATTGCTCTGAAATAGCATTTGAGTGAAACCTATCCCGATGTGTGAAACAAGGGATTTGTCGAAATGAAGCGAAATGAAGGGGACAAGGGGCTTCTAAATTCTTGGGGAAATTTTGGGAAGTAGGGAGGGATGTTAGGAAGCAGGGAAAGTGGAATATCAAAGATTGAGTGAGGGGAAGGGGTCCAAAAGGGCAAAACACAGGCCTAGCCTAGAAAATTGCCAAGTTGTGGCAAGAAACTAGGGTTTGTGCAAAAATGAGGAATTTGGGGGATCTCAGTGATGAGAAGTGTTTAATAAGGTACATTAATGATAGGGGAAGGTGTATGAACATCAGGATACAAGTTTTTCTAATGATTTGAACATCCAAGAGAAATTACCTCCAAAACCCTAAGAGAGGGAAATGGACCTTACCTAGGCACAACTGAAGCATGAACAAGGTGTAAAATGACCCAATGGAACTTGACATGATGATGACAGCCCTCTGAATGATGGTACACTCAACTGAATGGTGACATGGACCGACATTTGGACAACTTTGAAAAGAGTGAAAAAAAACCCTAGACCTAATGCCTAGTGACCAAATTTTGCTTGAAGACTCATTGAAATGACAAAATTTGACCTTGACACCTTAAAATCACTTTGTAAGAGCATGTTTGATCACTGAAGGAAAGCTGCAAAGGCTGACACTAACAGGAGGATCGTAATTCTGTAGTAAAATCCTACAGAGGAGGAGTATGTATACATTTTAACAAAGTCATTGTCAAGAGGCAAGTTCAAGTTCGACATGAGCAAGATAGGATTTGTTCAAAACCCTTTTCTTGCTAAGAGGGAGTGTTAGATTGTAGTAAGAAAATACGTCATTTGATTTGTGTCTTAGTCAAATGGATAGATTCAAATTTCTACATCACTAGGATGACTTGAGTTACAATTAGTGGGAGTGACATGGCCAAGTCACTTATTTAAGTCAACCAATTCGCATTTGTGGGAAATAAGTAGAGTTTTATATGGGTTGATTGCTAAGATCTAGAAATCTAGTAGAGTTATAGTTAGTGAAACTCATTTATCTAAGCTATAGTCATGAATAGAGCCAATATGAGTTCAATTGAGTAGTTGTAACTATTGTTAACTCATTGATATTTGAGTTAACTAGTTAATTTACTAAAAATATCCCTAGTAATGCATGGAATTCAAATTGTGTAGTTGAGTGGAGTAAAAAGGCATGAATGTAATAATTATTGTATACTAGTGTGTGTACAATGTTGATCCATTTATCTTGGGAATTGTGCAAGAAAATATGATCTTTCCATATTATTTAGGAGCCAATTTCCTTAGGAAATTGCATAAGGAAATAAGAGCAAGCAAGAGGCCTATTTTTGTTAATTATTTTCCATAGAAGAATCAGGAGAAAGAGATTAGTATTGTAGTGTCGGTTGAGCTTCAAGGATTGAAGCTATTGTTATAATATATCATTTTTCTCATCTGATATAATACATACAAAGGAAGGGGTTTTCCAAGTTGGGTTCACTAACTTATACCGTCTTCACGGTGATTGAATGATTATATGTGTTTCTATTGTATGTTTTCCCTTTTGTAGATTGGGTAGAAGGAATTTGTGTCTATTGATTTCAATCTGATTTCATTATAAGTTGCAAATTTTGAGCTTGGGAGAAAGTCTCATAAATATCCTTGAAATATTCATCTACAATATATTGTTCAACATCCCTTTCATAAGACAAAGAAGTAATTTACAAAATAAAATTTGCATAAATAGAAGGACGAGAGAGCATATCTGCTACTTTGTTGCTAGTGCCCTTTTTGTATTTGATTACAAAGTGAAACTGCTGAAGAGATCCCATCCACCTGAAATGACATGCTTGCTGCAACTTGGTTTGAGATTGTAGGTACTATATGGGATGGTGATCTATATGGATAATTGTCTCCTTACCAATTAAGTAATTTTTCCATTTCTTCACGCTTTGCACCAAAGCATATAGCTCCTTGTCATGAGTGGGATAATTCACAACCGCTGGGAGAAATTCTCTGAATGGTAACATACTATTTTTATTTGTTGCATCAAAATTTCACCCATGGCATAACCACTAGCATTTGTCTCAATTTAAAAATGATTTTGAAGGCCATGTAAGGCCAAAAACTAGTGCAGTACTAATCTTCTCTTTTAGGGTATCGAAAGCCTTATGTTGCTTTCCTCCCCATTGAAATTTTTTCTTCACACTTTTTAAAGCATGCAATGGAGATGCTATTATGGAGAATTTGGAAATGAAAATTATCCAATATTTCACTACGTCCAAAAATTTGTGGACTTCTGTAACATTTTTAGGCTTAGGCCACTTAACAATCACATCAACCTTTGAAGGATCAATTTTCAGCTAACCTCCTCCAACAATATGACCTAAGTAAACCAAAGAAGCCTTACCAAATTCACACTTGGCCATTTTTACATACATTTTTTGTTTTTGAAAAATATCAATCACCTTATTCACATGATTCACATGATATTCCCAATATCTATTGAAAAAAGTATATCATCAATATACAAAAGCACATAATCATCAAGAAAAGGTTTGAGAATATCATTTATTACCCGCATAAATGTGGTCGGACCATTGCACAGTCAAAATAGCATCACCAAACACTCGAAAAACCCCTATTTCTTCTTGAGTGTAGTCTTCCACACATCCCATTCTATAATTCTAACTTGATGGTAGCCACTGTGTAAATCCAAATGAAATAAAAAACATTCTTGAACTAATATAAAAAATAATCAATGTGGGGGAGAGGGTAGAATTTCTTCACCATAATTTTGTTGACTGCACTATATTCCATAAAATTCCTCCATGCACCATATTTTTTTGGCACCAACACTATGGGTGAACCACATGGAGAAGGGCTAGGTTTTATGCCCCCTTAGTTCAATAATTCTTGCACCTGTTTCTTGATCTCCTCCATTTCAATAGTCGAAAACTTGTCATTTGTAAAGGAGGATTGTGTTGGATATTAATTTCATGTTGGATATTTTTTTTTGGAGGAAAAATGTTGGCTTGAATTTTAACAGGGAGGAGACCTCAGGTTCAACCATAGGGTGCCAACAAAAGGGGTCCATTGTAGTCTAGCACCACACCAACATTTTCACCTCACTTCACGAGGAAGGAAAGAATCTCACTTGAGGTGTGTTGAGACTAAGAAGGTAAGGGACCATGGACAGGTATCCAGAAAATTTCAAAAAACAAAAAAAAAAATAGGAAACTACACCACAAATTTCCATTAACACACATGAATTATGCATAAAATATAGATTCACAACATGCATAAAAAGAGCTGCGAGCATTCAAACTTAGGCTAAAATAAAATTTTAAACGAGGCCATTCATTCCATTTCATCACATAGAAAATAAAATTCCCACAAATCCATTTTTATGAATCACTGAAGCACCATTACATTACTATATCATAACAATCACCGCAAGCACACTAGTTTCTGAATTACATTACAAGGTATATCTTTCAAAAGGAGGGAAAAATTAACAAAACACGGGTTTCTTTCAGTGCAAAGATAGTGTCTCGACATAGACATTTGTTATCCCTCTTATGTTATCTTCTTTTGGCCTTATTATATATTTCCTTATGGAATTTATCTTCTCTCTTCCAGCCACAAATATCACACCGACTCTTATTCTAAAACTTTTGTAGATTGATATTTAACTACTCATTCCACACACCTATATTTCCTTGGAAGCATCTACAAATTCCACCTTTAATGCGTCTTCCTCCCGCCATATTCAGCATCCAAATATTCATAAAATATTATGCGAAACTTGTTACTGGTCAAATCCAGTCAAAACTTGTCAAAATTCAACTCCAAAAAATGAAGGACCCAATAGGCCCCAACCACAAGATATTGACTCTCAATCCTGCATTGGTGGTTCTATTGCTAGTTGTTGTTGTTGCACCTCTTCCTGTGCTAGTTATTATTGTTGCAACCCTTCCTGTGTTGGTTTTTTTTGTGCTACAGATGCACCTTCAAACACAATACCCAACTCAGACATTGACTATATGATGTCGAATTTTAACTATGAGTAGTCATTGATTGTAGTCCTCCATGAATCCAGCAACCCCACAACCTGAGTGAGAAATTTAGTGGTAATATCAAGTTGGGGTGTTCCAACCATGCCCTCAGGATAGTTTTTCATTGGTTCTCCATGAAGGTGGTGAGTTTCCTCATTTTACTAAAGCCTTTGATGATTGACAACTTGAGATCGCGTAAAAAAACTTTTTTGGCACAAGAATCTTCCTTGATATTGTTGATCTTATTTTCCAAAACATTGTCCTAGGTAAATAAATCTTGCTTTTGGTCAAGGTCGACTGTGACCAAAGATTGATTGAACAGTTATTGGAATTTTTGACGTAGCTTGTATACAGGTTGGTTCCTTTTAGCAAGAAACCATGACTAGCCATGAACTTGTTGAAATATTTCTTATGTGTCTTTAGTGACTCTCCTAAGAGATTTTTAAGTGAAGCAGCATCTATGATTTTCTACTCAATTTACGCGGTGTACTAGTTGGTGGGGTCTGGAAGTGTTTCCTAGGTGGCTACAATGGTTTACTTCAGTTCCCGATTTTCAGAAACAAGTTCGGTGCATATGACCCCAATGTGGTCGCAACATTTAGAGAGAGTGGATGCAGAAAAATCATTGGGTGCATTTGACGCTACTTTGAAAATGGTTGGCAATAACTTTTGAAACTTAGCATTGATATCCTCAACTCATTGATGCAATTTCACCTTGTCATGCATAAGTTGATCCCATTCGACCTTTAGGGAGAGAATCTGGTGTTATTGTTGCTCATCATCAATGACTAAGATATTGTGCAAGGATTATTTCTATCGAGCAACAAATTGTATGAAGCTAACAAAACTGGGAAGATGACCAACTCTAGAGATCCCCAAAGGACATGGCACTAGGCAAGGGAAATCACATTTTCCAATCTTGTCCACTAGTGACGATTTTTTTAGAGTGGCCCTATGGTGAGGTCTCATTCTCTTGACTCTATAATTTGTGGGATTAGGTACGGATTTCCTAACAAATTTGTAATGGGACTGAGGGGAGAAGGTTGGAATCATGTTCTACTATGCCTAGGGCCTCTCATCCCTAGTCAGTGTTTTGGCCACTTTGGATGAGTTGAGATATTATGAGTTATGGGCCTGACAACAGAGGTAAGGTAAGTGGTACAGGTACTTAGGTAGGATAAACAGGGGTAGTATTCACAACTAATGCAGTGGGGGTTTTCTCAATAATGTCCTGGATAATAGAGTCGACCTCCATTTCAACCTTGGAAACAAGGGGGTTGTCAGTCTAAGGAAGGTCCAAGATGGTTGTAGAGAGTGACGTGGTAAACTAGGAAGGGACGTGAGATGGAAGAGAAGAATCAAATGTAGAATGTGGGGGTTACTCAATTATATGACTGCCAATTATAAATCCATGGGGTTCCTCATCAGTGAGGTCTACGATCTAAGATAGGTGGAGAGACAAATTGTTTTGAATTGATGAAGGGAAAAGGGTAGCCATGGGAAGGGGTTTGAGAATGGTTGGTTGAGTGATGTAGGTTGGGTCCATGGTACCTAGAGAGTGTTGGGGCCTTTGTTTTTTAAATATTAAATCATTTTGGGAATGACGAGAAGGATTAATGGTTGCAGGACAACCATTGGACAGTTGAGGAAAGGATGAAGAAGGAAAAGGGAGGAAGTGGAAGAAAAATAGAAGTTGCAGAGGAATGAAAGGAAAATGACAGAGACAACTAAGCGGGCATGAAGAGATAAGGAAGGATGGGTGAGAGAGGAATGAAGAGCGACCATGACCGCTATGTAGTTTTTCTTTTGTGTAATTCGATATTGTTCAATCATTTAAATATGCTGTGGAAAAGGCCTATTGAGCCTGATGTAATGTTGGTTGAAGAAGTTAAATGAAAGAAGAAATTATCGAATTACTGTGTTATCATTGAATTATTAATTACTGTATTATGATTGCATGATTAATTATCTTTTAAATTTTTTTAAATACGAGCATCCAAGTAGTCTTTTCTTAACAATGTACATTATCTGTTGCGTATGAACTTAGACATGTCAACTTTGAGGTTGATTTAAGTCTATTTTGATCAGTGGTATTATTATTGATACGAAATCCTAACTCCCCCATCTAACTAAGGTTGCGACACGCCTCGGGTGAGACTCCTTATACAATATTGGGGAAGGTGAAAATGTTAGCATTGTGCTAGACTGTAACGGAGATTTTTTGGCCCATGTTCCTGAACCCGGGTCTTAACCCTGTTATTATTATTAGGAAACAAATGGTTCCATTTTCAGGACCTAAAATACAAAAGGGGGTTGGAATATGGTATCAAGGATCTTGAAGAAATAATTACAAGATTGGTGGTATTAACACATAGATCGTTTCACCTCGTAACAGGCTCAACTCCGATGACAAGGAGAAGGAAAGTTGAAGGATCAAGTCTTGTATGCGGAATCAACTAGTGATCAATACGAGATATTTTGGTGTAAATTTCTAAAATATATTTACAACTAGTTGCAGAGACTGCATATAATAGGGAAGACTGGTGGACAAAGAAGATCCTGTCATGCTTGGACTTAAGCAGATCTACTATAACTACATTTGTTAGATATTGATCTGACCTGAGCTGTGAACTTTTGGGTGCAGACTACACTAGAATGATATATTATTAAGTTCGCCGCAGAAAATCATCAGTAGGTTGAGGACATATTCTTATCAAGGCTATGAAGAAAGATACTAAAGGGAATCCCTCTGTGGATAAGGTTTTAATAGTAGAGGAATATTTTTTTGATGTTTTAGAACCCTAGCATGGAAGCCTAAACACCTAATATTGGGGGAAGGACATAGAGGGAGGGATGATACTGAATGGGGAGATATGAAGGGATCAAAGTAATGGGTGCAAATGACTTCAAGAGGTCTAGGGATATGAGAGTGTGACAAAGAGCACAAATAGTGGAGAAATGGCGGGAAAGGGAAACGTGGGAAATAAATTGGTGACCAAAGGATGTACACCAAGTAGGAGTGGTGTTGTGAAGTCAAATAGAAGAAGGCATACTAGCGGCTCCAGCGGAGGAAGTAGGGTCTACCGTAGCGGCCGAAAATCAAAGGGATAATAGGGGCCCATCCCTATCTGTAGAAGTGTAAATTTAAGATAGAATAGAAGGTGTAGGTTCAAAGGAAGACCTGGATGATGACATGCATGTTGCTCTGTGAATTTTATTTGCAAATAATGATGCATCCAAGATGAAAGGTGATACGATCTCCTCGTGTTCAGGTAGCATATCCTCCAACCTTCCCCTTGTACTTTATCACAACCCTGATAAGTTCTTATCTAAGTTAATCAAATTCATTAGAGTTCATAGTTTGCATACCACATACAAAGCTAGTACTAGTGGTAGTGGAATTTGAATATTAGTAAGATATCTCAAGGATCATTACAATTAGGATCCCAAGGATTTGTACTTATTCCTCAAGCTCAATCAGATATGGTGAGATCATTCATCGGATACCCTGATTTCTCTAGAAAAGGAAACGATGATTTAGAACAACAATGGTATTTCTGTGAAGCCATATGGAGTGTCTGCCAAATGCCATGCACCGCAAAAATAATTGAATTTCAAACCACACTCAGGGAGAGAGCCTTGATATTGTTCGTCAAGTGTTAAGAGCTACACTAAAACCCAGTAGTGGATGATGTTAAGAGAGAATTTGTGCAGGAATTCAAACTTCCTCAAACAAACTAGTAGGGGTTTTCTGAATTATGGGAAATTAAATAGTGGGAAGGGGAGACCACATGGGCTTTGATGCATATATTTAAAGAGGAAATTGGAAAACTAAGTTATTTGATAGACCCAAATCACCAACTAGACTATTTTATTAAATGATTGTTGCCTCTTACTTGTACATGGTTGATCCAAAAAAATATTAATACTTTACAGCATGCTTTAGAATAGGAAACAAGGATTGAAGCTATGGTGGGGTACCCACATGAATAATGAGGCAGAACAAATTTAGGACCCCTCTATATTGGCTCTCCAACATCAAATCGAAAGTCTGACAGAAAAATTGAATGACATGCAGCCGTTGCAACCTGTGCAATCGAATGTATGGTGTACTCATTTCTTGGTAGAAGGTAATCTAGTCACAGAGTGCCCAAGGTTGCGAGGCTCAAGTATTACACCCGGGCTGGTGGGACCATCTAGAATCCCCCTGCTGTGGGAGTTGCGCATATAGGAACACAGGGTATATATCAAGGACAAACTCAATTCCATTCATTTCCAAATCAACAGAATATAGCACCAATTGATTACTATGAAATTTGTAGAGCACAGGGATATCTTCCACGTCTCTGCCCCATTATATAGAAATACTCAAATTTCCATAACAAAACTTTTTGTGAATTATGTTCTTCATTGACTCATCACACTAACTAATGTAGGGAGTTGGAGTCCTTGGCTGATCAACTAGACCAAATAGCCTATCGAGTCAATGAAACTCCTTGAGGGCGAGGAGGAGGAACAAGGGGGGGGAGGAAAGGAGGACGAGACCCTGTATGATGTTACAATTACAACCAAGAAGGTCATGTTTCATGAGATTATCTACTACCAATACGACCATGGTGTTCTATATGTAGGGTCAATACACATGAAACATAAGACTTCCCAAGATTGATTAAAAGATGGGAGGAGTGAAACAACTAGAGGATGGAAATTTAAATTAATGCAGAACCAAGGGTGCCAGAAACTGCCCCACTCTCAAATATCAATATAGTAACTTGAGGGGAGGAAAATAACGAGGTTGATGCAAGAGAAATAGAACCACCCAATATTATATGACCAACCTCACTGAAGTGGCCATATGATCCTGAAAAACATAAGCGATATTACAAAGAATTAGTAGAAATGTTCATCAAGCTAAACCAAAGTGGAGGGCCATAAGGAGTACAACTAATTCCATTGAAAGAGAAGGCTCCAGACCCACCATGGGCCAAAGAAGAATGGTTCAAATTATTAATGTAAATTATGAATGATGAATAGATTCTTTGGTAGTTACGAGAGAGTCTAAGATCAACTATCAAGGAGGGAGGAGACCAGGAAGGAGAAATCTCCACCAATTTACTAGAGAGGAATTCAAGAAGGATTAGGAGAAATAAAATAATAACATGAAGGGATTTTAGGATTGATGCACAAATTGCAGGATTCCAAATAAAAGATACAATGCTTTATTTAGGCTCAAATGTCAGTATTTTATCGAGAAAGACATGGGAAGCCTTGGGAAGACCTAAGATGGCATTCTCACCAATTAAAATACGTATGGAAAACCAATAATGCATACTTCTATTTGGGAGAATAGGGGATGTAGAGGTTTACATCACAGGGTTCAAGACTTATGCAAATTTCAAAGTGATATATATATTTATATATAATGGGAGACAAAGATCCCTATCCACCACTTCTTGGGATAGTTTGGGATTTTGAAGACTATGCAGTGATTTATTTAAAAAAAAAACTGATGAATTTTGAAGTAGAAGGGGTTAGAGTAATCTAGCCCCTAGATACTTATCAATGACCAATATTCATAGAACCACAAAGAATATGGAGGAGCCAAGACTATTAGACCAATTGTACCAGCCGACAACAGGGAAGAGGGAAGATTAAATCAACCCAACTGCAAAAGGGTCAATCGGCTGGTCGAGTATTCAAAGCTCAGAGGTTGGATCAGAAGCCGCATGGGATGACTAGAATCAAGGAGGATATGAGATCAATAACATAAGATGCACAACAATTATGGGAATCAACTGGATGGACACAGAGGTAAGAGAAATATACCCCACTTTCAATGGTATGGATTCAGTTGATATTTTTATTAATAAGATTGATACAATTGTTCCTGAAGAACATAAGGTACCCCTAATGAATGTTTCCCTACAAGCAACACCTTAAATGCAGTGGGGAGTCCATCACAATAATATAAGGATATGGAGTGAAATATCGATAGCATTAAAAGTTATATTTGGTCATTCAGGGGTCTCACAACCATTTATGAAGTATATAGGTAGCTCATATCCTCAGCAGCACTTGAGAAAATGTGAAGACCGATGGGTGAGAGAAAATATCCCAAGAGAATTATGGGTGCATGGCTTTGTGAATACATTGGGAACTTCCCTAAATCATGGTATGTAAAAGAGGAAATACGGACGTAGGTTGGTGATTGGGATTGTTTACAAAGTCAATTTATGAGTAGATTTTATTTTTGAGATACCAATAAGAGGATTATTGATGCTCTGTACATTGTTAAGATAATTATACTGACAGCCAGACAGTCAATAGAAGGAAAAATAGACCAGGCTACGTTACAACACTTATATGAGTCAACATACAATGAAGCGATAGCCTATGGGAAAGTAGATAAAGAGTCGGATGAATATGATATGGAAGACTTGCGACATCTATTCTTCAATGAAGTGGAAGGAGAGAGTGAATAAAAGCCAAAACTAGCCTCAATTGGAGATTATTGGGATGAGAAAACAACTAAATAAATATTTGATATTCTTAAAGAATACGAGGACCTATTTCCCTTGTCTGTTGCGGAATGAAAGGAATTAAAGGAGATTTTGGAGTGATGAAGATCATTCTCAAACTAGATTCAAAACTAGTAAAGCATCGACCTTTTAGACTAAATATGAGGGTGAGGGAGAAAGTGAAGAAAGAGATAGATAAGATGTTGGACTCATGGCTAATATTCCATGTTCATGAATCCAAATGTGTTAGTATGATTGTGATACAGAATAAAAAGGATGCAACGGAGATCAGGGTCTGAGTGGATTACCACAGCTTAAATAATTCTTGTGTTCACGATCCTTTCCCCACACCTTTCAATGATGAAATTCTAGATAATGTGGCAGGAAATGAGGCCTTTTTAGCTACGAATGGATTTTATGGCTACCATCAATTCATAGTTGCAATTGAAAACAATAAGAAGACTACTTTTACCACAAAGTGGGGCTCATGTGCATACCAAGTCATGCTATTTGGGCTAAAAAATGCACCAACAATATTTTCAAGGATCGTCATTGCCGTGTTTAGGGATTACATACACAGGTTCCTTGAAGTATAAATGGATTATTGTACTGTCTATAGTCTTCAGAAGAAACACTCCAGCTTGATCTAAGTCATGTTCAATCAATGTAGACAATTACAAATATCATTAAACGTAAATAAGTGCATATTTGTTGTTCCCTTTGGGACACTACTAGTCCATATTGTATGTAAGGAAGGAGTATGTGTGGATCCTACCAAGGTTACATAAATTGTAAACATGGACCCACTAGAAAATGTTAAGAAGCTCAAATATACATTAGGACACATGGGATATTATAGGATATTTATCCACAACTATGCTCTGATCATTGCTCCAATGGAGAAGCTACTCAATAAGAATGAACAATTCACATGATTTGAGGAATGTAACGATGCACTGAACATACTGAAAGATAAGTTAGCTAGTGCTTCTCGAAATTCCATGTCCATATTGATGCTTCTCTAATTACTTTGGAGAGGTTTTAGCCCAACCCAAAGAAGGCCCACATTGACCGTCCAATATAATTTGCAAGCATAAAGTTATCAACAACAGAGAAGAACTATACTACAATAGAGTGGGAGGTGCTTGTGATCGTATATTCACTTCAAAAATTCTTCCACCACCTTCTAGGGGGTGTTGGCTTGATGGGGCCTAGACCTAGGTTTAGATATGGCTGCACGAACTAACAAAACCCTCTATTACTAGCCCTTTTGGCAACGATATGTTGCGGAGACCGAAGTATCACCTAAGGCAATATTAGGGGATATTAGAACTATGTTTCTGCATCCATAGGGATTATGGAGTGTGGCCTTAGGGCTAATATTCACTTAAGACTTATTTAGAGCTTCATAGAACGAATATGCTTAATATACAAACTCTTTTTAACACTTTTACTTAACTAGATTGCACTACACTATTATAATTTATTATGCCTTAATCATCATATTAAACCAGATTCATGACTTCACAATGAAAATATAGATAAAAACATTGATATAGCATGTATAAGCTCAAAACATAGATAAATATAACATATAAGAAAAAAACACAGATCTGTCTTCAAAGGTCTTCTATTATCAGTTCAGATGTTCTCAATACAATACTTTTCGACCTGCACACATAGTTGCAGGGTTCTATGCACTCAGTAGTAGAATTTCTAAGGTCTCCACACACTCAGTTGCAGGACCATTCTCTTTCACACAAAAAAACAGAATGCAAACTCTAATTCAGATCTAGCATTACATCCATATGCATTATATATCCAAGATTTATTTCCTAAACTACTTATATAGTCTTTCCTTTTACAATGCCATGGTCCAAAAACCATGGGTGGAGCTCAACATATACAAAATTATCCCATGTTTTACAAAATAAGGGATTTTTACCCGACCCAAAGCCCCTAAGACTCTAAAAAATCTACGGTTACTAAAAATTAAGATTCTTTACAAAACATTTGACCTAGGGGTACCCTATCCAACAGGCCCCGAACACAAATATGTGACTCATCTCGAGTCACTCAACCGATGTGCCCTGAGTCTTCGCTTTGATTTTACTCAATGCATCCTTTAATGGCTGGATTTTCTCGATGCACTGCTTCTCTGCTTCATGCACTCCAGTCAACAGCTTCTCTGTGGCTAGCCCTGCTGTCTTCTGAGAAACTTACTTCTGTGTCTGGCGTAGCGTGTTCAGCTGGGTATCCAAAATCAGCGATAGCTGACTAGCTTTAGCTTGCCACAACTACATTCTGGCAGTGATAATCTGTGCCTTTCTTCGCAGCTCATCAATATTCCCTTGAAAAAACTTACCCTCATGGAGACAGGCATAACGCTATGCTGGTGCTAAGGTCCGCACTGTAGCCTTGATGTGATCAAATTGTTTTGAATTTTTGCGGATTTCTGCTTTGATCTTCTGTACTTGATGTTCCTCTTGCAATGAGGCCAATATTTCCATAACATCTTCAAATATTTTGCTGCAATCTTGAATAGTGGTTTCAACTTTCAATATTAGCAATGGTAGCCTTAATATTCGCTTCACACCGCTCTTGAACCTCTGGTGGAGTAGTGAGCTGCAATCTCATCTGCAACTCAATGATCTACATTTGAAGGTCAAGCTTAACCTTGTCAACTTTAGCCTTAGAGTCCTTGACTTCCATCGTGAGATTTTCAATGTTTTCTTCCAGCACTACTGCAGCTTGAATCTGTAAATCAGGCATTTCACTGCAAACCTTGGTGATGGCTTCCTCCAACTTCTGCCTATGTGAAACTTCTTTATATTTTTCCGACACAGCCTGATACTTTTCCTCTGCCATCTGTTTCCTCTCCTGATTGACATCTCAG
The DNA here is from genome assembly GCA_034641835.2 of Pinus albicaulis. Lineage (NCBI taxonomy): Eukaryota > Viridiplantae > Streptophyta > Pinopsida > Pinales > Pinaceae > Pinus > Pinus albicaulis. Next base: position 810,113,883 of record CM076571.1, read on the forward strand.
ATAACTAATAGGGTGGACTACTCGTGAATGTGTAATTTTTCTATAATGCCCTTGTGGAAGTCATGCAACACTTTTAAAGGGAGTGCATCGAGCTTCAATATGGTATTCTTCTAGTACCATGAATGCGCTTGAGTCCCGACAGTGTTGCAATGTAGGGCTCCTACAAGTATTTGTAGATATTGAATGTCATTAATTATTTCCAGCTCCAAACTTGATGTACTCACACTTGCTGGTGCCCTGCTCGCTTGAGTCGTGCTCGCTTGAAACACACTTACTTGGGCTATGCTTGCTTGAACTATGTTCATCTGCATCTGTTGATTTTACTGCGCCCAAAGTGTGGAATATAGAGTGTGTTCAACAGTCCTGCGTGTTGAAGTTTTGTCACCCACCTAAGTGGCTATACTCTTGTCAATACAACATCTTCATAATAAACCAAGTGTAGGTAATTGCGTGGCTCAAACTAAGGATATTTATTATGATCATTGAAATACCAATCTTCCATGGGAAACTGTGGCACTTTTACCAAAAAATCCCCCTTGACCGACACTTCTCCAGGTAGAAAGGGCATAAATATCTTAAATTTGACTGTGTATGGGTCCTTCATTGGCTTCGCAGAGATTGAATTCCTTGGAAATATATACAGTGGAAACTTGGAGATAAGTTCTACATCCTCTGTATCGATGTCTTTGAATCCTTCGGGAATAACTTCTTCTTCTTCAAAATCCTCAACCTCGAATGGTTTCTTCTGCCAATCTTGCATCGCCTTAGTCCACTGCTCTTTGGGAATTTTCTTCCTGGGTGATTATTGAAGTGAGTGCTTCTTCGGCTTCTTAGGCTACACTTCTCTCGCAATAGTTTGTTTCCTCGGCGACCTCAACCATGTTACATCTATGGGTGGCATAGCAGTCATTTTGAATCCTAGCCCATGTCTAAGAAATTCTTTCTCAATCTCCTTAAAACTCTTTCCAGACATGTAGCGGGATGATCTGGTATCTCACAGGAATAAAAACAAGTCTAATTCTCAGAGTGAAAAGTTTCTAAATGTGGAGCAAGATGCCTAATTTATAGCAAATTTAAAATTCAAACTCCATGATACCGTTCATATTCACCTCATAAATGTGTATTTGGCTGCAGATTTTCCCGGATATGCTCATTAAATGCATCCATCCTACGCCTTTTAACATAAAGGTTCCTATCAAATCATTTATTCCTTCTTCAACGATCATATTTTGGATGAAATTCGTCATAATTTCCTTTGTGTCATAGTTTTGGCTCCTTCGGCGTAGTTTCCTCCAACTGCGCCATCTTCCTGCATACTGCGCAACATTTCCTATTCGACAAAGCCTTTCTCCAGCAGGGAAGTTTATAGTCCCGTTCTCTCTTTCAACTGTGTGTAGCACTAAGACTATGGTCTGACCATATAGTCAATGTGAAGCCCCAGGGATGGAGTCATCCTTGTATAACTTTAACCTATTGACATTGACATGTCCAGGAAACAACTCTCCATTCAGCTTCGCGAGCTGAACTGTGCCACCATCCATGATATTCCTGACGATTTATGGGCCAGCCCAATGCATTTGTAGCTTACCGGGAAACTTTGTGAACTTACTCTCATACAAAAGAACTAAGTATCTATTCTTGAAAGTCTTCTATTTAATATTCTGGCCATGCCAGGCCTTTTCCCTCTCCCTCTACACTTATTGGTGAAATCCACAATGAAACTATCTTCTTCTAGTGTGAGCATTTGTTCCAATCTTTGCTCCATAATATCGTTGTCCGCCATATCTGTAACTGTTGTGATTCTAAGATGAGGCACAATATACTCCATTGGCATCACCGCTTCCTATCCATAGACAAATCTAAATGGAGTCTGACCTATCAACTTCTTACACATAGTCCTATATGCCCATAATACTGTAGGAATTCACAAATTTCAGACATCCCTATTGACATTGCATACCTTAGTCAGATCATTCTCCAAATGTTTTTTAAAATCTTCGACCGTTCCATTTTCTTGAGGGTGATACGACGTACTCTTCTAGTGATGCATTCAAAACTCTTCCATCAATGGTTCAATAATTTTTTTTAAGAAATGAGATCCTCTATCACTCACCAAGACCTTCGAGCAACCAAACCTTGATAGACTATGTTCAAAAATAAACTCCACAGTTGTGTCCACGCTACAATTCTTTAGCAGCTCTTCCTCAACACATCTTGTGAGATAATCTGTCACGGTGATGATGTACCATGCACCTATCTTCTTTACTAGTGGGTTAATCAATCCCACAAATTCTATCAGCCACTTATCGAATTCCTGCAAGGTTACTTGAGGATGTAGTTCCATTTCATCCCTCCACGGTGGTCTTCCGATCCTCTGACAAACATCGCAAGCACTGTAATATTCACTTGATTCTTTATGCACGTGGGCCACCATAGTCTAAACCTAAAAATATTATGCGTGGTGGCCTTGCCCATGTAGTGTCCTCTAGCAACTCCACCATGTAATTCTATGAAAATTATGTGTCTTTCGTTCTCGGGAACATATATGCACAGTATCTCATTGGCCCCATCTTATATAAATTTTCTGCAATTAAGGAAAAATCAGCTTCCTTAACTGCTAGTTCTTCCTTTTGATGCATAGTATACTCCAAAAGTTCTACTCTAGTAGATAAAAATTAGATAATGTTTGTGAAATGATCATTCACAACCCTTATGGCGAAAAGATGTGCATCGGGCAACCCCTTTTTAATGTTCGTTGGTTCTTCCCCTGTCTCAATCATGGATAGATGACCTACTTCTACATTCAAACGTCCTGGCATGACTATTAATTCAAAATAATAATCTTGGAGCAATAGTAGCCATCTACATATCTCTCCCCCAACACAGGATTTTTCACTAAGTATTGTTGAGTCCCGAATTTGTCTCTTTTCCATACACTTTTCCATATCTCTTTCACTCACCTAAACCTCCAAAATTGTCAATATCATGTGCAAAAGGGTATCTAACATGGTTTTTAATTATGTTTGTGTGTTTTCTATTTGATTTAGATTTTGTTCATACAGCTGCGGAAACTTGTCACTTTCCGCAGCCGCTGCAACTTTCCGCGGCTATTTTGTGGAAATCAATGTTACAGGTGTCAACGAAGGAAACGAGCCACATGGGCAGGCTAGGAATGACAAGGACATGGTTCGTGTCCTATTGGTTCAATGAAATTCGTCAAGGAAAGCCGCGGTCAAAGCCATCCACGTGGAAGTCAACTGTGGAGTTCTATGTCGGCTGGACTCTGTTTCGTGGCATAGAAACATCCATGCGGCCGTTTCCCAAGCTTGTGGAAGTTAATTGACATCTGTGCAAAGTTCTGGAGTTGAATTTAAGCGCCCACCTTCCATAGATCCGTTTCCCAAACATGGCCATACTCCTAAATCCGTGGCCTTCGTGGTCTCCGTGTTGGCTGCTATCATAAACTTCAGGAAACAGTTACATTTTATTGCTTTATAAAGAGCGTTTGCATACGCACGTAGAGTTAGTGAATGTGAGTTGATGGTTGTTAGTTGTTAAGTTGATGTGCGTACTCTGTTATGTGGTGATTACGCTGCCTTGAGCCGTAATACCACCAGCCTGTAATGACTTTCTTTTTAATGTGAAAAACTATGTTTCATAACTTAATTCGTGTTTGAAGATCATACCAGAGCTGCGTAGAGGGCCCCTGCTCAGCCGAGGTTCTGTGTATTAATGTATATATTTTTCATTTCATTTCTTTAAGTAATCATTGTATCATAACCCATTACATGTTCATATTTCATAGTTGTTTTATTGCTGTTCATACATTTCTGTAATTTCCATTGCATTCCTGTCTTTTATGTTTTTATGATTGTTAAAATACTGATCAGTTTTCTTGTGCAGGTTTTAGGTAGACACCCCGGAGCATTTTCATAGTATTTTCGCTAATGATATGAAACTGATATTATTCTGCTGCTAGTTTTCTTTCACAGTCTTTGTTTAACTTCAGTTTTGTTTTGTGCATTTCAGTTTTGTTTATTTGATTCAATAGTTAAAATTAGACATATTAAGCTACTCATAGTGTCCTCAGCTACCTCCGAAAGCCACAGCTGGACTGATGGTGAGGGGCTGCATGATGAGATGTGTAGTTTAGTATTAGTTTCCTTTCTGCAAAATTAGATATATTAAGCTGCTCATAGCGTCTTCGGTTTCCTCCGAAAGCCACAGCTGGACTGATGGTGAGGGGCTGCATGATGAAGTGTGTAGTTTAGTATTAGTTTCTTTTCCGCAAACTTAAATATATTGAATCATGTATGACATCTTCAATTGCCTCTGAAAGCCACAGCTGGACTGATGGCGAGGGATTGAATCATGTGTGTATGGTTTAGTATTAGTTTACTTTCTGCAAATTAAATATCAGTTACACAAGTTGTTTATGATTACTTCCTCAAGTCATAGCTGGTCTAATGATGAAGGGTCAGAAAATGAATTGATGTAATCTGGTTTAGATTTCTTTCATTGCAACTTTGAATTTCCATAAGCGTAGTCTCTTTTGTGTTCAGTTGGCAGCAAGAATAGTTTAGTTTTCATATTCACTAGTTTCTTGTTTTGATTCATTAGATTAACAGCACTTTCCATTTCAGCAGGTTACTTTCTTTTGTCATTGTAATTCCAATTTGCTTTTGAAGTTTCGAGATTGGAAAATCATTATAGGGGAATATCATTTCCTTGAACAATTATAACCAAGCTTGTTTCTCACTTTCGAATTTCCATTTCACCTTAGAAAGACCATAAACGACAAAAAGATAAGAAAGAGGTTATCTTGCACATATAGTGCGCCGCACTTCATCAGCTTACGATTCCCGGATTGACAATTAAATGCAGCAATTTAGGACACACTAAATTGACCAAACAAGTATTTCAGTGTAGAATGATTTATGAACATCTTGAAGTGACCTCCTAACAAGTAGTGCCTAAATTTTTGCAACGCATATACCATAGAAAATCCTTCGCGCTCTATAGTGGAATAATTCCTTTCTTCCTTAGACAATTTCATACTTGCAAAAGCTATGGGGTGATCAATATCCCCCTCTCCTGGCTGTGCTAAGATTGAGCTCAAAGCTATGTAAGAAGCATCAACATGTACATGAAATTCCTTATTCCAATATGGAAAAATTATAACTTGCGCAGTTACCATCTTCTCCTTGAGCGCATCGAAGCTCTTTTGACATTCATCATCCAAACAGTATGTAGCATCCTTCTTTAGAAATTTATCCATCAACGTAGTTATCTGCACACATGCCTTTATAAAATTTCTATAAAAGCATATATGTCTTAACGTTGTGCACTGTTGCTTTACAGACTTAGGTGCTTCTAGGTTCACAATCATGGAAATATTCACGGGGTATAACATCAATCCCTATTTACAAATAGCATGCCCCAAAAGTATACTGAAGGGTACACAGAAGATGAATTTCTTCAAGTTCAATGATATCTGATACTGCCTGCATGTGTCCAACAATAACCTTAAGTTCACAATATATTTCTTCAACATTCCAAATATTGTATGTTCATCGAAATATACCTCCAAGAACCTGTTGATATACTCCTTAAAAGCAACAACTACTACTCTAGATAATATTGCTAGAGCATTATTCAAGCCAAAAGGCATTACTGTATACTGAAAAGATCCCCATTCTATGGAAAAATTAGTCTTACTCCTATCTTTAGGTAAAATTAATATCTGATGGTACCTTGAAAATCCAGTTGTGAAAGAGTATACCTCCTTCCCTCCGACTCCAAAAATTCATTTGTAAAAGGGGTAGGGAAAGGGTCATGCACACATGCATCATTCAACTTCTTTAAATCAACACAGATCCCAATTTCACCTTTTTGTTTCTTCTCTTGGACAACCATGGGACTGACCCATTCTGATTCTTCCATAGGTTCAATTATTATGGCCTTAAGCATCTTGTCCAATTATTCCTTCACCTTTTCCTTATATTTTGGGTTCAATCTATATGGGCATTATTTCACAGGCTTCACATCTAGATTCAGGTTGATCCTCACTACTATGAGGTCCCCTACTATTCCTTTCAGTTCAAAGAAATTTGTGGGAAACAACTCCTGATATTCTTGTAACAATTTTGCAATCTTGCTAACAATATCTGCATCCCAATAATCCCCAATGAGCGTGAACTTTGGTTCCTCTTTTGTCCCTATATTTACCTTATGTGTTCTTGCCAGATGTGATATGTCAAGCATCATATGTTCTGGTCTAATAACCTCGCATTTTCCTTCTGATTCTGGAATATTAAAATTGTACGGATCTTCCTCAATCTCTTCCGTGGTCATACTATAACATTCTACTACCTTCTCCAATTGCACATCCCAATTAGGCGGTGTCCAGGTTATCGTAGTTGTGGTCCTGAAAAAATTTGATCTAAATTCTTGAAGATATGCATCTATGTAATGACAGTCATCTTCAAAACTAAAATTCAGTAAAAATCCTTCAACCATGTCTGCCCAATTCGATGTTCCATGGTGTAGTTCAGTTTCAAGTTACCACTTCATAGGTACCACATATAGTGTGTGAACTAAGGTATGTACCCATTCTGACATTGTATCTTTTCCCGACATGGTAATCCATTATTATATATGTCTTCTACGATCATCCTTGCCATCATATTTCACTTCAACTTCTAATGTTTTCCTTATGCATACCCCACCATCTAGTAGGTGTAGATCTCAGCACGACATCTAGAGCTTCAAATATTTTTTCTTCAGGTACTACTTCTTCAAACCTATTGAGAAAAAAATTAACATCTCGAGTCCAACCATAATAGGGAAAGTCACGTACCTCTGATGCAATGCATCGCAGTGATCTGGTAATTCTTTGACATCTCTTGGTATATACTTCATGCAATTTTTTATCACTTCCCCCCACTTCCCAAGGCTGAGAATGGAACTAAAGGAAGGTAACCACAAACCAACTTTAGGTGAGGTAGCTAGACCTACCGCAACTAGAGAGGGCTCTCTCAATATCACTTTGTAGCTAATTATATGATTGAATTTATTGATCGTAGGCTAGTTATGATTCTCAGTAGATAAGGGATTTTGTTTGTTTAAAGTTTTGCTAGATAGGAATGACAGTTAGGGAACTAGGTCTAGGGTTTAGGTTAGATTGTAGAGGAAAGGATGAGGCCAGGTAGGTAATATTAGAAACATGCTTAATTTTTCATTGTGTATAGGGTGAATAGAGATATTTTCAGAATGAGCATTAAAATTAATTCATTCATCAAAAGAGCATAGACTGTTCATGTAAATCTTAAAAACACAGAGCATGAAAAGCATGATTTATGTCTATAAAATGATAAGATTAACATAGAGAAGTTTATATGTGAAATATGGATAACATAACATTCAACATGATATGTTTATGGAGAAAAAAAAATTCTCAAAGGCATACCACTGGAGTCTCAACACTATTTCTGCAACACTGTCTTTGATTTCATTCAGAAAAAGGCTTATACAATAGCTCCACTGCAAATAAAAAATATCTAACCATTAAAATGGATTGAGTTGGAATAAATATAGGAAATAATAGTCATGAAACCTCATAGGGTCTAAATCCTATCCAAAAAGCGTCATAATTACATCACATGAGTCACTTCCTAGAATATAGGGAAGTTAGAAACTATTCCCTAAAATTAAGCTAAAGACTAGGAGTGTGTGCCTCCTTCATTTAATGACATGTTTCCTAATTATAAGAGGAAAAACTAAATTACTCAAATTAAACCTCATGTGACATATTAGCTTCGAATTCTGAATTTTTCCTGGCTTGAAAACTTTCCAAAGGGAATCCGATGTAGAAACGTAGCACCATTTTCAGAAACGTCGCACCTGTCCAGTAGAAGGGTCACATCTATTCATAGGTGAATTTGACCAAATTTAAAGCATCCATTTAGAAGTATTAAGGTTGGTCTAGGTATCCCTATGTGTCAACTTTCCAATTCACCTCCAAAATTTAGAAAAAACCCACGGGAAGACCTTCAAAACTTGATTCTCCCAACCTCACTCCAAAAGCGTCGTGCCTGGTCAAAATCAATGGCAGAAACATGAAAAAGAAGCAGTTTTTTGGAATTTTATCCACAATGGGAGGGTGACATGAAAAATTTTGGTCATATCTGATTATTTAGAAGTGAAAATAAATCCAACCATGTAAAAATTTCTCCATTTAGATACTCTGAGAAAAAGCGTCGCGCGACGCTTCTGCAATGACCAAATTTCCAAAATTTTCAAAAACACTTTCTGCAATAATAGGGCTCGAATATGGATCAATATCTATATAACCATAATTTTTTTGAAACATTGAGAGATTTTTTTGTTATTTGGTATGTTTTTAACAAAAACCTCCTCCCATTTTCCAAAATACTTTTCCATTTGCTCAAAATCTAAGTTTGAAGTTGATCACTAAAAATTTGTAGAAGCGTAGCACATTCTCAACAGAAGCATCATGCCTACTTTGAGAGGGATTTTAGAGGCCTTCATAGAGGATTTTTTGGCTGCACGTGGTATGGTTGGAAATATTAGGATGTCTGCTACAAAATGGATTCATCAAGCACTGCAAACCCCTTCTCCGAACCCCTGAAAAATTGACTTGAAGACAACTTGTTCAAAAGTGTAGAAAATGGCATGGAGAAACTATATTTTTGGAATTTATATCAAATCCTAACATATGTACATAAATTGAAGGATTTTTCTTTTATTTAGCCTATTATTGACAAAAATCTCTTTCACTTTTGTCAAATTCATCTTGATGTATTCATAAAGAAAAATTTAAGTAAGATTGTCCTTGTTTGCAATGTAAACCCTAGAAAATGATCACAGAGCTCTAAAAATGATGCCATGGGTTTGAGTTGGCTCAAACCTAGAATTATGACCTCCCTTATGAATCTCATTTTCTCCCTCCATGGTGTTTGTCAACAAGATCAAAACCCTAGCTAGATGAAATGGGTAGGGGAGGTGTAGAATTAGGAAAACAGGGGATAGTGGTAGGGTGATTTGAGGGATAGAAATGGGGTAGAAGGAAGCTAGGGAAAATACCTAAAAAATGGGGAGGTAGGGTGATGAGTTATATTTACATTTCCAGTGAAATTTCTAGAAATGGGCATGAGGAAGGTGCCCAAAATTTCAAAACATAGGGATTTCCTTGTTTTCCTGCAAAATGGTAGTGAAAACTAGGGTTTCGATGAAAATGATGGAAAAGAAGCCTCTGAGTGATAGGAAGTATTAGGGTATGGTGTATGAATGTTGTATGAAGGTTTTTATATGGTGAAATTAGGGTTTTTCCAGCTGAAACTAGCCAAGCATGGAGGAAACCAAAAACGTAGTGAAGAAAACCCTAAGCAGGGAATCCACCCTTTTCTTAAGAATTTGACTTGAATGAGGTATGAAGAGAATTAAATTACTATTTTGGAGGTCTCTGAACCTTTGTTCGAGCTGATTTAACGCTTGGATGATTGGTTTGAAGCATGGAACCAAAAGCGTAATAAAATGCCAATCTTTGGATGGTTGTGGAGAGTTGTGAGCATGAGAGAGTAGCTCTTTTGACCATGTGGCATACTTATTTAAGAAACGACAAATTGTCTTTATTTTATTACCTATCTTTTCTTACTCCCAATGAAGATCCAGTGTATGGTGAAAATGAGGTTTTGTTCGCCCTCTTTCATGACATAATTGACTCTTATGGTGGTTGTTACACAAATTTTTGGTCATCTAACCTGTTACTATTAGATGGACCAAAGTACACCATGTAAGACCAATTTTACCCTAGTAAAATTGCTTTCACTATGAAAAATAACTTAGTAATCCATAATTTATTAGATTTTTATGGTCTAAACAGGAAACCCCATGAGGAATAATTGAAGAAACCCTTATTTGTTTGATTTTCTTCAAAGGATAATTAATTAAACAACAATTTAATTAATATTGCTGGTCATATTTAACCCAAAACAGGAAAATTATTAGACAAATCATTATTTATCTTATTATTTTCTAGGAATAATTATTTAAAACATTATTTAAATAATATTCCTCATTAAATTTGACTAAATAATTTATAAATAATTGAATAAATCACTATTTATATAATTATTACTCAACCACATTCTTAAAATAATAAATAAATCATTTATTTATTTATTATTTACAAATAAAGGGATTTGACCAAATTCAAATTCCTTTTCCCTCCAACAAAAATAATAAATATTCCATAAAAGTTGGATCTAGATTCGGTTAATAATATTTTAATTATGCATTTATATCTAGACTAAGTCAATATTTTGTTATAAATAGAAGGGTTTTTCCATTCATTCACTACCTTTTGTTGCCTAAACATCACTTTGGATCTATACTTTTGGTCTGACTTTGATCCTCCATCATTGTCATATTTTTCTATCTTTTTTCTTGTGAACTCCCTTTGAGTTCCATTTTTGTCTGGGTTTTCTACACCATAAAGAGAGAGAGATCTTAGATCTGAAGTGCTGGAGACATACAAGAAGCCATCCCATTGAGGGGGACTGGTAACATCTTTCTATGTTCCCTTCCCATGTGTCATAAAGACAAAATTCTTTAAAAATATTCTTGTCTTGTCTATTGCATGCATGGAGAAAATCTTGTTTTTATTTGCTGTTGAATGTCTTTAACTGCATAGATCTAGATTTTGTAGCATTTATTCTAATCAACTAACTGTAGATCTAAGGAAATTGAAAACCATATTTGATTTTAGGGTTATTTGTTATGCACAAGTAACGTGATATTTTTTCGTATGCTTGCGATTAGAATTCACACTAACAACTGGCGACTCAACAAGGGTTTATGATTACGACCGTTGTCTTTTTTCAGATCCTTGCATGACCAGCTGCTTCAACCCCTATGGTTTTTCTTCAGCCTCTTGTTTTTATTTTCTTCATGTTGTTTTTAACTTATAAAGCCCTAGAATAGTAAAAATTCTAACTTCCATGTGTTTCTGGGCCTATTGCGCAGGTGACAGGTATCAGCCGCAGCTGAGATGACACTTTTTTCTGAAACCTGCTCTTGAGACCGCCAGAAGTGTAGGTCACACTTTTTGGGCAAAAATCTATGATCTCAGCTCTCAGGTAGTAGAAAACTACCAAAAAACTGCGACCTTAGCGGAAAACAGGCTGAGAACCTGCGATCTGTCCTTTTTCCGGGATTTTTTCTATGATTTTTTTTTGGGTTTTGTCTGGGCTATTGTTCCGGGTTTTCTGACCTCCCTCTCCACCTGTCTTGGACATGTACTTTCTCCTTTTTACACGTTGAAGTAGGAACCAATCCCCTTAGGGCTTCAGTACGCTTCCACCCTTTTAGAAGGAGTTTCGCTGAAGCAGGTCGTCTCAGATTTCAGTGTGTTCAACCATTTTTCAGATCTGATCATGTACCTTCAGATCCATTTCAAATTGGTTATTCATCCATCCAAAACTCCTCTCTTCAGTTTTTTTTGGTCATATGGTCCCCTTCGTTTCCCTTCAGGTTGTAGCCTTTCTCCACCTCATTTGTAGCACTTTTCCCTCTGTTTTTTGTTTTGTTTTTCGCACCTATTTCTAGTAGTTCTGACCTTTAGATCGCTGTCTCTCCTGACTTTAGATCCATTGACCATTTTTATGTGTTTTGACTAGATTTTTCCCACCCATAGACTAGTTGGTTGGAAGCCCTCCTCCTTGGGTATAAATTGATGCATATTTAGCTGTTTATTTTCTGTCATATTCAATTTACTTTACTATTATTTTCATATTTATTTACAGTTATACAACACCTTTTAAATTTTTTGTCTACACACGTCTGGGTTTTATTAAAATTAACACACTTATCACATACATGCACACCCTAAGTGAAGAATGCCTGGTTTACACTGCCAGGCCAAGACTATAACATTGTAATCAATTGATGCTACACCTCCTTTCCCTTGTTTCGACATTGTAATCATTTTATCCTGAACCTCCTTTCCCTTGTTGGTCTCTCTTCCTTCTGTGGCCCATGTCTATTTTCCATCATTGTGCCCCCAAGGCACTTATCCTAGAGAATTCATGGCCTTCATCCTCATTTTCCGGTAGGAATACTTACTCCTCCGTGTAGGGTTCGAGTTCGTCCTCCACTGAGTCCCCCTTCCAACTCTGCTTCTGGTTCATCAGGTTCCTCTTCTAGTTATATCCTCGACTCTCCTCATGTCACCTTCACCATGTCTAGTTTAGGACCTAACGCCGGTGGTAGCCCCATCCTTAATGTTGGGAATGCTAGTAGTGGGGCCACAACAGGAACTATCCCGACTGCTCCCTTGCTCCCTTATATGGCAAGCCTCAGTCTTCTAGAATTAACCAGTTGATTAACGACCCATACACCATTATCCTAGTTGGCCTACTATGCCAACTAAGCTACCTTCATACATCCCCATGTTTGAAGGTCTTGCTGGAGAGGATCCTACCAACCATGTTCGTTCTTCCCACATGTGGTGTTCATCTAACTCCATCACCGATGACTCTGTTCGTCTTTGGTTGATCCGACGTATGCTTATCGGAGAATATTCTAAGTGGTATGTCAATCAGGCCTCCTCTTCTCATGATAATTTTGCGACTCTTGCTAGGGATTTTCTATCTTACTTCAAGCTTCCCCTTAGTTATGACACTGGTATCTAAATTTTGACCTCTTTTTCGTGATTTGTCTGTGACCTGCCTATCCAATCATGTCCATGAATGGCAGAAAAGAAAGAGCCCATGTCAAGCCCCTACCTTCGAAGACCGTGTGTACATGGACTCGTTTCTAAGATCCCTTTTTCCTGCTATTGGAAAAGATGTCGCATCTCATTTCCCTCAGACCAAGGAAGATTCCCTCCAGATTGCGTTGAAATATGACCTAATCTATGCATAGTTTGGTTATGTTTATACCGTCTTACTTGATCTCCCTAGACTCGGTGGTGTCAATGAACTGGGGGCATACCATGCCACCGACGGTATCGTTGGAGCCCTTTCTCATTCGTACACTCATCCTCCCATGAGTTATGGTTTCCCTTAGGGAGGGGCCAGCTCCTCCAGCACTTTTCCCCTCCTGCTAGCATGTATCCAGGATACGGTATACCTCTTGCTTTTGCCAAACCTATTTACCACAATGTTGCTCAACCTCCTTATTCTCTGTATCCGTAGCCTGGTTCTCCATATCCTCCAAAATTATCACCTCAGCCTCCCTTTCCTTCTCAATCCCTGCAATAACAACCACCACCCCCCAGGTCAAGTGTATGCACATTAGGGCGTGACTAATCCTCCTACTTCCAAAAAGAAGAGGAAAGACAACCAAAACCAATCTTCCCCAGGTAATACAAGACCTAATCCCCAATGGAATGCACCTAACACAACAACCCAACAACAGGGCACTCAACCCAATCAGGGCAGGCCTGTTCACACGAACAAACCTTGTTCTTTTTGTGGTGTATAGGTCACTACACCCACGATTTTCCTCTTTTACCTCAAATGTGGCAAATGTGGGAAGCTCAGGCAACGTCCCGAGGATAGCAAGCCTCCCCTTCAGTTCGTCCCAATGTTGCACCTATACAATTGGCTGTATTTACTAATCCTTTCCCCTAGCAAGGATTCGTGGCTACCCAACCCCCTAAAATTCAGGCGGCCACTCAACCTCCTCCATCTGGTACCTCCGATTACCATATTCTCATGATGAAATCTGACCAACCCATTACTGTTGACCTTAACCTTAAGACTCGGTCTCGTCAGTACAACAAGCCCCCCGCTATGTCTACCCCTAAGCCCCCTTCTTCAAGTCACATAAAGACCCTTTCAACACCTAATGATCCCTCAGCCTAAGGCAGAGGTTCATACCAAGATCCCCAAGGGAACATTAAACCAAAATGTTGCTTCTGGTAAAGCTGCCCATTTGTATAGTATAGTAGATGAATTGGAACAATCCCCTACTGCCATATCAATGATGGAAGTCCTCTAGTCGTGCCCTTCACAACGAAAATATATACTAACTTCCATGGGAATTTTTGATCCTTCAGACGATTGTTTGATTGTCTTCGATGTTGACCGGTCAGAACATCCCCCCCTTCTTGCTTCCGTCGCCTTCCAAATCCCTGTCAAGATCCAGAATGCCAACATCTCCCATTATATAATTGACAAGGGAGCATCCACCTGTGTGATGCCCGGTTCGGTTTGGAAGCAAATCATATCTCCTGAGTTGGCCCCTTCCTTTATCATCATCCAAGTGAGGGATGGCCACTCTTCCCAGCCCTTTGGCATGTTCTGCAATTGTCTTATTACTCTTGTAGGCAAGATTATTTGTGTTGATGTAGAAGTCATTGATGCCCCCTTAGACTAAAACATTCTATTGGGTCGTAGTTACGCTTATGCGATGTCTTCTGTCCCATCTGCAGTTCACCGTAATATGTGCTTTCCTCACAATGGGAATATTTTCACCATCGACCAGTTTATATATTACGAACCAAAGTCTCAGACCTCCCCTGAGTCCATCATCTCTTCGGTGGACAATAAAAAAGAATTTGAACCTCTGAACAATGTCTCACCTAGAGTCTACAAAGACTCCCCTTTGCTTGGTTCATTCCTTGGTCTCTCTCCTTCTATCTCTGATCCCATATTGTCGAACGTTTTCATGATGCAATCGTCTTCGTTCGACATCAAACGGTTTGGTTCAACTAGTCAGCAGCCCTGCCCTTAGCAACCTACTCCTAGCACCTCGGCTCAACCTTTAGGACCCCCTCCTCAAGGCCCCTCATATGCAGCTAGTATCCTTGAGCCTATCTACCCTCCTGGAATAGTTCCTCTTGGCCTTAACCATCTCAAAGTTGTCCCGCCTGGCCATTACCCCTCCGGTTAGATACCGTTTCTAGCTCCCCCTTTGGAGTATTTTCGGTACCTATTATGTCTACCTTATCTCTTCCTAACATGACCCTGGGGATCCTAGCCTGGTACATTGATCCCCCAACCGCTATCCCGCTTGGTCAGCCCAAACCTTATACTACTTTGACCCCAGTCCAACCAGTCGCCATGACCCCTCCCTTTTCTTTCGTGCCTCAACGACCTCAAGAGGAACCTAATCTTGTTGCGAAAGCTTCGGGTGAGGGGGGAAAATATAACAAGAAGGCACCTAAGGATAAGGATGCCCCAACAACCCCTGCTCCTCCTTAGCCTACAAAGCATACCCCCCGTGTGCTTTGTGTGACGTTGTCAGCCATGCCACCCATCATTGTCATGAGTTGCCTTGCATCAAGCCCATGGTTAATGTTTCATTCCCTGAGTCTAAGGTCCCTAAAGCCTCTGTTTCTTCCTTGACTACAGCCAAGAACCCCAAGACTGTTCACACCAACCACCCTAGTGCTTTGTGCGATCTCTATGGCCATTATACCCATCTTTGTCCCTGCCTCAAGCATTACCGTGCCTCTTTGGAAGTAGTTCGAGAGTACGATACTGAACAGATCCAGTTCGCCTCTCTCGTACTCACGTAGTATGCTTCAGGCCAATGTGAGGATACCTCTGCTCCCATGACATTCCCCCTCCCGATGTCGAGATGACAGAGTTTTCGACCATTATTCTCTACCTGTCATCATCTATGAGATCCATGGTAGAATATCCCTCTAGGACTTCCCCTTTTAATTCACTTGAACTCCCTTAAGTTATCACCCTGGGATCAACATCAGTGGATCCCTTATCTTCTTATTCTTCCGTTGCCCCCTGTGATGATGCGCATGTGAACCTATCTCCTCATGACGATGAGTTAGGTAGCTTTTCCGCATCATGTGGTTACCCTTCCACCAGTCAACCCATCTTTTACTGTGATGACGACATCATGGAAGCCTTTTCCACCCTTGACTTCATCTTTCCCGCCCATAAGAGGAATGGCACCATCAGTTTCTATGGTGACTTTCGCGACCTAAGCACAAGCTGCCCCCAAAGTAGCTCCCACACACCACATACCTGTCGGTGTGTGGGTGGTAGACATCCTACCCAAATCACTCCCTCTAGAAATGTTTGTTTGATTTCTAACTTTCGTTTGGGTTGCCAACATTGTTCATCATCCTCTCATTTTTTTGTCTTGTGGCACCTTTTAGATGGACCCCCCCGTCCACACCATATATTGGTTATACCGATGGTGCAAGTCGCTACTCCCGGAATCTAGCCTCAACAGGTTGGTCCATTTTTACCCCCTTACATTCCCTTGTTCTCTCTAACAGCATATCCATTGGTACTGCCATCAATAACCAGGCCGAATATAATGCAGTGCGAGGTTTATTAGCCTATGCCCTTTTCCATCACATCCTTCACCTTCATGTTCATTTAGATTCCCTACTTCCTGTCATGCAATTGAATGGTGTCTATCATGTGCATAATCCTGTCCTTTTTAGAAGATATTAATGAGCGAATCTTTTGATGCGTGAATTTGAAATAATTACATTCAGTCATGTACCTAGAGCACAAAATCACTATGTAGATAGCATTGCAAATAATATTCTATATTGGTATTTATCACATGCATTCCACACAAGACAATAACAATAAACCCTAAAATGATGCATATCCATTATATGTGTCGTTCAAAATGTTTTAGAGTCCATCAACTCTGATACATATGACATTCCCATAGCATGTTACAAAAACTAAAAACTGGGGCCACCACATGCCCCTACATCTAATCACTATCTGGAGGATCCTGGGCCAATGGCTTGGCTCCGACAGCTCGTAAATCGCGCACCCCCTGTCTGGGCATCACTATGCACCGCATGACCCCTCGCCACTCCGAGGGCAGACCACTACATGACTCTATGTACCGGTCATCAAGATATTGCCATCCACGCTTTGAAACACCGGTCAGAAACCTCTCACATCTATGACGGATGTCCTCTAGGAGGGCAACTGCATCCGCATTTTGCAGAACCCTCGACCTGCTTGGTGCTGTAGCTCTTGATACTGCAGGCCGCCCCATATACCCGGCCGATTTCACCGGTGTTGTATCTGCATACCAAAAGTGAGTGAATCAGTACCACATACAATTTTATGAAACTTTAAAATGCACATGAAATATTAGAAACTTGTCACTTACCATCGGACCCCTATGCTCGACAAGGTGGCAGTGGCAAGTCTTGGTCCACATGATAAGTCATCCCACTATAGGGATAGTCGTCTATGTACAATGGCATGTGATCCCCATGAGAAAAAAATTTGGGTCGAAACACCTATCCGATTGCCCAACCTCCCCCTATGCATAGTAGTCACCCCCAACAGTGCATCCTGGGCTCTCTCGGGCCCCCATCCTAGATCTGTATGTGAGGCCGAAGTGTCGGGATCTTCTCAAAGAAGAGTGAGAACAACACTATGCCATATGCATAGTTGTGGTTCACCTACCCCTTGCATAGCAGCAACTGTTATTTCAACGACGACATCATCATTTTCCTACCCATAGTAGGTCCCACTCAACACACTCTCAACAAGCATCATCTGACACCCACTATTGTGGTGGAGTGCCTGGTTGCCTAGGATTTGTAGCACCGCTGTGGCCACAGCATGGGTCTCTAGCCACTCTAGATCCTCGATCGGTTTCCGTGTCCCCTTCACATGGAGACCTGATCGACAATGGTGCTCCACAAACTCCATAATTTTTCGCCCCCGCGGTAACACTGGCTGTGTATTTCCCACCATCCCAAGTGGCGGGAGACTAGTTAGAAAATATATATCCTGGACAGTCAAATCGATTCGGTGCCCCTGCACTATAAAGATCTCGTGATATGAATCCCTATAGCTAAAAATCCGGGACAACAAGGGCTCTCCAGCTCTCATCAAAGGGTTCTCCACAAACTTCAGGACCCCAAACCTGGCCAATGAAATTCAGGCACCATGATCCTCTTGGATCTCCGACCGTAATGTGTCCAGGTATCTCTCTCTCCAATTGATCCTCAAATCTGCCATATCTGCACAAAACCATCATATTGTTCAATGTACAGAAAGGAAAGGTTGCATTCAACCATAAAAACCTAGCTCTCAGCCAAGAAACAACACCAAAATCCCTCTCTCTGATAGGTCGCACTTTTTAGGCAATTCTTAGGACAGGACGTAGTTTTTTGGCCAAAACCTGCTACCCAGGTCACAGATATTTTCCCAAAAAGTGTGAACCAACTGTGAAGAAGAGAAGGGGTCTTTTACTGAGCTCCGGATGCCTAAACTAAACTTTTAATCCTCTGAAATGAAAGAGTAGGGTTAGGCCTCTTACCTGCAGCTAACGGATCTTGATTCCAATGGTCAGTTTGTCCGCTATGATCGCCACAAGATTTAGGATCTTTTCTCCTCTCTACATTCAACATAGCTACACTTGCAAATGAATCAAATTGGAGGGAAAATGCCTTATTAAAAGACAAACCCCATATTTTTATTTCACCAACTGTGGCCAAACCGTAGCTCGGTTTGAAAAACCATCAGCACCGTTGGAAATCTCTCACCGAGCTCTCAAATGGGTATCCTTTAGTTTTTTGTGATTTGATACTTCACCCCGACACATTTTTTCCAAGAAGGGTCACTTCACCACTCCTCAAAATCGAATGTCTTCACTTTCAACACTTGTACTTGGCGCACTGATTTTCCTCCATACTTGTTCATTCTCATGTCGATTTTCATCATGAGTAATCATCTTGTACTCATGTTTTTATGGTCCCCACCGAGCCTATTTTTTGTGGCAGCATCATCGAGTCACCCTTGTTTAGCGCATCCAAGTTGAGTCATCATCACATCCATGGAGTCTATCCCGAGTTCCTTTGTATCCCGCTATAGTCCTTCGTCCTTAGTTACTTTGTTCCTCTCTCATGTCACACATTTTGGCCTTTAGCCATACTGTCCCCCATCTCCTTCGGTGTCGTGTTAGTAGCTACCAGGTCATCCATACCCTGGTTGATCATATGGTTAACATTCATTGTTTTTCCCAGTTTTGAAAGCCCTCTGTTTGCAAAGAAGAATACCCAAAAGGCCTCATTTTCCCGCTTATTTAATTCCCACTTAACCTTTGTTTCTTCATTTTTTCCCCTCTCTTATTTCCTCATTAACCATTTAAAATCACCCAAATCCCATTTTAGACCTTTCCAATACCTTTTTTTGGCTTAAAATCCCTCCATTCCCCTTACTGTTACCCCTTTTGGGCCTCAAAATGCACCGAAAATAAGCCAAAAAGCACCTTTTGCATATCAGGCTTTAGCCCCTTTTCGGCCATCCCCTTAACCACTTCCCCCCCATGAAACCGGGTGCCGAGACCAGGAGCTGAGCCCGCAAGCACTTATCGCAATCAGAATTCTCGTAGCGAACACAGTTCTTTGTTAAAACCTCAAAACCCCGATGCGATTAGGCCTCGTTCTATGAACTCCTGCAGAGATCTCTGTCGTCGATCTTAATAGATCTAACGGTCCAGCGCGAATCACATCACGCCCATCGCACCACCGCTCCAATCGCAATAAAAAATTTTAAGGTGTGCCGCCCACCGCACTCCTTCGATTGCGATCCCCCGATTTCATATCAACCGTCGATCTATCAACAGATCAGACAGTCATCGCACCATTGCACCGATCGCAATCGCAACTTTTCAAATGTGTCACCCACTGCCTTCCCCGATTGCGATCCTCTGATTATAATCTCCACCGTCGATTTCCCTCTGATCCGACAGCCCTCATTTCTCCCACTCCACTCATTTACCTCCCATCCGTCTCCCCGTCGGTTGAATCTCCGTTGTCGATCTCAACCCAGATCGGACAGCTGGCGCTCAATCGCGCATCGCCAATCACAAGTTCTAAAGGTGTTACCCTCCGTCCCTTCCGATTGTGATCCACCAATCCAATCGTAGCCATTCATTTAACCCAGATCCAATGGCTCTCAGCTAATCACCCTCCGCCCACGCTGGGTCCCACATCGTGGTCTCCGTTTCATTCATTTCCCATGTCATTCTGTGTATTCGCCCGAAACTTCAAACTTTGGGTTTTTACATTAAACATCATTCCTCCGCCTGTTTTTTACCATTCATCCACTATGGCCGTTGTTTTCACAATCGCGCTATCATTCCACAGGCCTCCATAGCATCCTTCCCTCGCTCCCCTGGATTTCTTGATGAGTTTATCGTATTGTGCAGGGTTGTTTCAGAGGGATTATTTCACTCTAGGTTCCACAATCACGTTCACTGTGATTTGGAACGCCGAGAGGTTATTGTAGTAGCAAGTCAGAGTATCAGTGTCGAAGACCTGCCACAGCAGAAACGGAAGATTGAAGACAATTTGGAGATTTCGGCTAATATTGATTATCAATAGCCCATCCTCCAAATTAAATTAGAATTAAAGAAAATCATGAAGAGCTACAGGCAGAAAATCCTCTACTGCCACATCAGAGGAAAATCGATTCCTCTCAGCCAACATTCTGCCATCTGTGACAGCGACCGCCTCAACTCCACCTCATCAATGAGCATTGTCAATTCATGATTCGGCCCTAGTGGCCTTTTACTTCCATTTTAGTTTGTTACTTTTAAATTTCGAGTGGAATTCACATTCCACTCCTGCATTTTACCTTCTGTCAGAAACTGTTATTTGATATTTTTGTTTAAAACGGCCGTGAGCCTAACTTTCAATGATGAGATGCCCCAATTCCTCATCATGAATTTTGGTTATTTTTTATGGAGACCTCAAACTTTTTTCCAGCACGCGAGGAAGATATTTTTCCCAAAAATATATTCTCGTTCATGTTTTTTGAGGCGTCTATATAAGCAAGATCGGAAGAGAAAAACCGGTCCAGATTTTCTGAAGAATTGGCTGTGAATGAGTTTCTTGCATGCCTTTTGTTGAAGCTTTAATACAAACTTGAACTCAATGAAAATGAGTTCTATCTTCAATGAGGATTCTGGTCTTGGTGATTTACAGTGTGTAATTCTCTCCTATGTGTTATAGCTTAGCTGTTCTTTTCATTTACATCCATTCATCTTGTATCATGTTCTGGAATGCGAGTAGCCCACTTATTTTGGTATGAATTTATCCTAGTTGATACTTATGCCATAACCTGTCTGGCACTTTAAATATGGCTCAAGCGTGATATGTTGTTCCATTTTCACTTCACTCGTACTTCTGCTATATTAGCTCCTATGAGATGTTATTTACAAATGTTGTTATCATGTGTGGATTCTTAATTTCGTAAGCCCACCGCATGTTGATATATGTTTTTGGATATTGTCTCAATAACATTTAGTATTCTCTTTATTCTACGTACACAGTAGATACTTTCTGATTATTCGTCTCTGTGAAGTATTTAGAATCCATCCCTCTTTGCAGTAAGCTACCTTTGAATTTTCTGATACATTCGTGTTAGAGTTTCACATCTTGCCTCTGCAATATTTCTTTCTCTGTATCAAGCTTCTAAAAGTTTTGGTCCCATTCAAATTAATCTTCCTGTTTACAAGAGATAGCATGAGAGCATTGTTCTGCTAATTATCCTTGTCATATCATATTGCTCCTTGCTATATAAGATGTCCTAGGCACTGATCTTTCACAACTCAAAGGCTGTCTCTAGGATTGACAACATATTTTTGGTGCCGTTGCCAGGGAATCGAAGTTGAGAGAAGGTGAATCCTTGGGCATCGACAAAACCTTATTCACTCTTCAAATAAGTGAGCATAGAGAGTTGAGAGTTGTAGATCCCTCACCTTGGCGACTCCACATTCATTTATCAGAAAAATTTACTTGCAGTCCTGGCTCCTCGTAAGCCACACCTGAGGTCAGATACGTCTCAGCCAAAGACACCTTCTGTGTCTGACCCAGAGAAGACTCTACATAGAAGGAGTTGGAGAGAAAGACCATCAGTCCATACTGAGATCCCTGAGTTCTCTTTAGAAGACTTTCCATCCTCCTCCTCTCAAGTTGCCCTAGTGCAAGGTTCCGACTCGACTGTGGGAGAAACCAGTTACTACTCAGACAATCTACCTCTGGGAAACATCCAAATAAAAGACGAGGCTGAGTCGATAGATACCACTCGTTACACATTCCATCCCACTCTAGAGGCTGAAGAGGTCAAAGAAGTCACTGAAGTATCTGCTGTTAATATTATGTCTTTTCCATCATCATCCCAAGTTGTTGTTCAATACATTCCTATTGTCATTCACACTTCACTTCCACCTCCTCCTCCTCTTACACATAAAACCCTTATACTACCTCCACCTCCTCCTCCAATGGCCAATGTTCCTAGTTTCTTGTTGAATAAGTATGCCCCCCTGGCATTACCTCAAGTGTTAAATGACATGCCACAGGACTATCTGAAGATCTCGCCCTGATTCAATGGGGAAAATGAGATTGAAGCTCAAAATCATCTTGAGGTTTTATGCTCTTTTGCAGAGAAATTTAATGTGGAACATCTAGACGTAGTCTTAAGACTGTTTGTTCAATCTCTTGATGGTGAAGCCCGAAAATGGTTTAAGACATTGGGAGACCGTTCCATCACCACTTGGGAAGGAATGGAGGATACTTTTCTTAGAAAATGTGGGGAGAAGAAAGATCATGGACATTGTCTTACTGAGTTTAACACACTCAATAAAAGACATAATGAAGGAGTGTTAGAGTTCATCAAGAGGTTTAATAAATTGTATTTGAGCCTCCCTGCTGATATGAAACCTCATCAAACTACTGCAAAAGTTGTTTTCGTAGAAGCTTTTGATTCAGATTTCAGTTTCTCTCTAAGAGAAAGAAAGCCTGCCACTCTGGATGATGCTCAAATAGATGCACTAGAGTTGGAGGCAAATTTTGCCTCCACTGGTAAATCAAAGGGAAAACCAGATCAAGATGATAGAAGGAAGGGCAAAGAGGATGTGTCTACTTCTAGCCAAGACAGAGACTCAACTAATGACAGAATTGAAGAAATGAAAAAAATGATTAAGAACCTTTCAAGTAAGCTGGTCAAACTTGAACTAGAGGCCAAGAACTCAGCCTCCAAGAATTTCTAGAATGCTCCAAATAGGGGTTACAATCCTCAGTATAGGAAACCACCTCTGTAAATACTGCAAAGGGAATGGAAAGAGCAACAAGATCAGATACCACACCCATTGTATTTGGAAGGTCAAGTAGATGGTCCTACTGAAGACATTGTCTATGAACAAGAAGATGCATATCTTTCTTTTTCGAATAGTGATGAGGAAGAATGTCCCTTGCAAGGAAGTAATGAAATGGAGATTCCATTACAAGAAGAAGAGAAGGCTAAAGGCGAAGAAGACCCAGAGATTGATGACTATTGCAAGCAATTCGTTGATTTCATGCAAGCACAGTTCAATAGAAGATATGACCTCAGATCTTCCGAGAAAAGGACTTGTACTCAAGATCAAGAAGAAGAGCCACCCCAGAAGGAAGCACCTGCTCAGAAGGATACAACAGTTTAATAGGTCACAGACAAAGGTAAGAGGCCTCTAAACGAATCTTTGCAGTCTAATGATCAAATTCCTTCCTCTTCAAAAGTAGACACTCCCCCTAATACCAATTCTGTGTCAAAAGAAGTAAAACCCTTGGCCAAAAATAAAGAGTCAAAGGAAGTCGCAACAGAAAATTCATCTCCTACCTTTAGTCTACAAAAGGAACTTGAGAAGGTCAAAATCCCAGTTCCCTTGACCAAATTGTTGAAGCAGCCTACATATCAGTCCCAGGTCACTTCCTTCATGCGCCCTCCAGAAGCAGCACATATCCCAGATAGTCTCAACCTTCAAGAAGAAAGACCCATGGTTGTGTTTGGCCCCCACGTTGAGGAATTAGATGCTTCTACTCCACCTTTTTATGTGAATCTAGTTATTCATGACCTGCTATTACATAACTGTATGTTAGATTTGGGAGCTTCCCATAATCTGTTGCCTCTGTCAGTCATGGAACAACTAGGACTACAAATCACCCATCCATACAAGGATCTTTATTCATTTGATTCCAAAAGAGTTAAGTGCCTGGGTATGATCAAGGATTTGGTGGTCAATTTGGCCCAGATTCCCGCAAAAAGTGTGGTCATGGACATCGCGGTGGCTAACATCCCAGCTCGCTTCGGCATGTTGCTATCAAGGTCTCGGGGGACAAAAATCGGTGGGTCAATCAAGTTGGACTTAACATATGCTACTATCCCAGTTTTTGGTGGCCAGGAGAGGATATTGTACAGGGAAACTAGATTTGTCAAGATAGTTACCAAAGCTGACAACTTGGTTAATTCCCCAGTCTATAGTAAAGAGGGAGATTTCTCATGTTTGATGTTGGAAGAAGATCAAGATTACGCTCATGAACCATCATTTTGCCAGATCAAGACTGAGCAATCCATAGAGAGCCATGAACCAAGAATCTGGATACTTCATTTTGATGGAGCAAACTCCAGAGAAGGTAATGGGGCTGGAGTATTATTGATTTCTCCTACAGGCCAATGGGTCCCACTGTCTTTCAAGCTAGAATATGAAGCCACTAATAATGTGGCCAAGTATGAAGCGCTTCTGTTAGGGTTACAGATAGCCAGGAGCATGAACATACAGAGTTTAAAGGTTCTAGGAGATTCAGAACTGGTGGTTAGACAAGTGAAGAATCAGTGCCAAACCAAACAACCTAGGCTGAGGGCTTATAGGAACGAAGTTTGGGACTTGGTGGAAATTTTTTTCTTGGCATTTAATATTTAGTTCATGCCCCGGGAGTAGAATAGGATGGTAGACTCCCTTGCAGTGGCTGCTAGTACATTCCGTCCACCTCACAACCCTCTCTTAAGATATGAAATTGAGGTGTGTTATCGGCCATCAATCCCAGATAACATCAAGCACTGGAAGGTGTTCGAGGATGAAGAGAAAGTGAAGAGATTTATGGAAACAATCGAAGAATTCTCAAACATAAAGATTGACGTTTGTGAAGAAGAAGAAACTGAGGACTTTATAGAAAAAAAATGGGAGGAAAAGGTGGCAGGTCATAAAGTGTTGCAATTGAAGGGAAACGTTATACCTAGAGGGCTGGTGCCTCTAGAAAGATTGTTTGACAAGAACGATATCCCACTGCAGCCAAACAAAGTGGTAGAAGAAAATCAGGTAGAAGACCTGAACCTCGGTACTGATGTTGACCCCAAAATTGTGAAGCTGTCCAAGAAGGTCCCAGGAGAATATAAAGAGCTCTACCAGAAATTATTCCAGTCATACAAATATGTGTTTGCATGGTCTTATCAGGACTTGAAAACTTTTTATATTAGCATCATGCAACACAAAATCCCTTTGAAAGGAGATGTGAATCCGCACAAGCAGAAGCTTAGACAGATTAACCCTCTGCTCCCTTCCATAGAGAAAGAAATTAAGAAGTTATTGCAGGCCAAAATAATTGTGCCATTGAGGTACTCTGAGTGGGTGGCAAATTTAGTCCCTGTCCAAAAAAATAATGGAGAAATAAGGCTGTGTGTTGATTTCAGGAATCTGAATCGAGCATCCTTAAAGGATAATTACCCACTGCCCAAAATGGAACATATCCTGCAGAAAGTGGTGGGAGCTTCTCTTATGTCCATGATGGATGGTTTCTCGGGTTACAATCAGATGGCTGTACTACCAGAAGATCAAAAGAAGACTGCCTTTACCACACCATGGGGTACGTTTATGTATGCTAGGATGCCTTTTGGGTTGATTAATGCAGGGGCCACTTTTCAAAGGGCCATGGACATTGCCTTTGTTGGGGAGCAAGATAAGTTTTTGGTGGTCTATCTCGATGATATCACTGTGTTTTCAAAGGATGATGCCGAGCACATTGAACATTTGCGTAGAACTTTTGAGAAATGCAGAAGATATGGTCTCTCTCTCAATCCACAAAAGTCATTATTTGCATTAGAAAAGGGCAAGCTTTTGGGACATATTGTAA
This sequence comes from Pinus albicaulis, assembly GCA_034641835.2. Classification (NCBI taxonomy): domain Eukaryota; kingdom Viridiplantae; phylum Streptophyta; class Pinopsida; order Pinales; family Pinaceae; genus Pinus; species Pinus albicaulis. Next base: position 810,139,816 of record CM076571.1, read on the forward strand.
CCAAAGATGGGGTAAAAATATATCCTAAGAGAGTAGAAGTTATAAATGGAAATTCTCTTCCCAGAAATAAAAAGGAGGTGCAGGTGTTCCCAGGGCGCATTAACTTTCTAAGGAGGCTTATCCCTAACTATGCAGAGATAGTTAGACATATAACTGACACGCTGAAGAAAAATAATGAGGTAAAGTGGTCTCAGGAATCACGAGAAGCCTTTTCCAGGATAAAAAATTCCTTTTCTGAAGCCCCTGTGCTAGCTAGACCAGACTATGCCAAACCTTTCATGATCTTTTCATTTGCATCACCTCATACAGTGGCAGGAGTTTTATTGCAAAAAAACGAAGAAGGGTATGAGCAGCCCATCGCTTTCTTTAGTTAGGTGCTCTATGATGTAGAGCTGAAATATAACATATTAGAAAAGCAGGCATATGCCCTGGTGAAGTCTCTTAAAGCATTTCGCATGTATGTCTTGCAATCCCATATCACTACGTTTGTGCCTACAACAGCTTTTAAATATATTCTTATCCAGGGAGATAGCGAAGGAAAAAGAGGGAAATGGATTGCCAAAATACAAGAATATGAGCTAGACATTCGCCCTACCAAACTAATCAAGGGACAAGGGTTAGCCAAAATCCTGTCCGAATCAAACTGTCAGGCTCCGGGTATAAATTTTTCCATGATAGCAAATTAGGAGTCTTAGAAGAAAGAAGAGCCACAGGGAGTAGAGATAGCTTCCCAGAAGACACATATGAAGTACCTCATCAGCCCGTGGTACAAAGAGATAGTGGAATATCTTCTAACACTCAGCTGCCCACCGAGCTGTGATAAAGCTAAATACAGAACACTGAGGTTGAGATCACAGAAGTAAGTTGTTGCAAATGGTCGGCTATACTGGCGAGACCCCTCAGGCATCCTGCTCTTGTGTCTCATAGAAGAAGAGGTAGAGAGTATAATGGCTGAGTTTCATGAGGGAATTTGTGGGGGTCATTACAGTTGGAGGGCTACTGCTCACAAAATCCTAAAGGCCGGTTTCTTCTAGCCCAAACTCTTTGGAGATGTGTTTTCCCGGGTTAGAGCTTGTGAGAAATGTCAGAAGTTTACTGAAAGACAGAAGCTAGCACCTATGCCCATGATTCCGGTTCACGTGGATGAACCATTTCAGTAATGGGGAATCGACTTTATAGGTGAAATACACCCACCTTCAAGTGGCCAGCATAAGTGGATATTAATGACCACAGATTATTTCACAAAGTGGGTGGATGCTATACCTGCCAGGAATGCAACAGATGTCGTGATAATAAAATTTATGGAAGAAAACATCATATCTAGATTTGGATGCCCTGCCAAGATAGTGACCGACAACGCATAGGCCTTTAAATCTACAAAGGTTGTCAGCTTCTGCCAACAGTATAATATTGCATTAGGTCACTCTACGGCCTATTACCCACAAGGAAAAAGCCTGGCATAGTCCTCGAATAAAACCCTAGTGAGAGCACTGAAGAAGGCAATCAACGAAAATCAGAAAAATTGGGATTCCCAGTTGAAATTCGCTCTATGGGCCAACAGGATTACCAGCAAGAGAGCAACCAGGAAGTCCCCATATGAATCAGTATATGGTAGGGCAGCGATATTCCCTGTACAGTTAGCCTTACCAGTAGCTCGATTCATGCAAGAAAGCCAAGAAGAACCCGATGATGTGACCAGGAGAATCAATCAGCAGGTGGAGTTAGAAGAAACACGGAGCTAGGTAAGTCAGAGGCTAATTGAATATCAAGAGAAAATGAAGGATCTTTTCGATCAACATGCCAAGGACAGGAAGTTGCAGATTTGGGATTTGGTGCTCAGATGGGATATTCGAAGAGCTGAAAAGGGGAAACACGGTAAATTCGACCCCCTCTGGTTTGGCCCCTTTAAAATTGTGGAACAAGGGGGCAACAACACTTTCAAGTTGGAAAATTTACAGGGAGACTTGCTCGATGCCCCTGTAAACGGTTAGTTCCTTAAACCTTACTTCCAGTTCTGATTCAGGCCGAGAAAGCCAGATGTATCATACTGTACATTAGTTTTCTGTTTTCATTTGTGTTCGAATGATGTGTGTGTCGTGATGAATCATGAAGAGATAAATGAAAAGAGCTGCAGAGTAGTGCCCACACAGAAGATTAACAAGTGGTCTGCAAAGTTCTCGACATGCCCAAGGATGAACGTGTCGTCCCTAGGTGGAGCTAATGTTGATCATATGGTTAACATTCACTGTTTTTCCCAGTTTTGAAAGCCCTCTGTTTGCAAAGAAGAATGCCCAAAAGGCCTCCTTTTCCCTCTTATTTCATTCCCACTTAACCTATGTTTCTTCATTTTTTCCCCTCTCTTATTTCCTCATTAACCCTTTAAAATCACCCAAATCCCATTTTAGACCTTTCCAATACCTTTGTTTGGCTTAAAATCCCTTCATTCCCCTTACCGTTACCCCTTTTGGGCTTCAAAATGTACCAAAAATAAGCCAAAAATCACCTTTTTCATATGAGGCTTTAGCCACTTTTCAGCCATCCCCTTAACCACTTCCCCCCCATGCAACCGGATGCTGAGACCAAGAGCTGAGTCCGCAAGCGCTTATAGCAATCCGAAGTCTCGCGGCAAACACAGTTCTTTATTAAAACCTCAAAACCCTGATGCGATTGGGCCTCGTTCTATGAACTCCCGCGGAGATCTCCGATGTTGATCTTAATAGATCTAACGGTCCAGCGTGAATCGCATCATGCCCATTGCACCACCATTCCAATCGCAATCACAACTTTTAAGGTGTGCCGCCCGCCGCACTCCTCCGATTGCGATCCCCCGATTGCATATCAATCGTCGATCTATCAACAGATCAGACAGCCATCGCACCATTGCACCGATCGCAATCACAACTTTTCAAATGTGTCACCCATTGCCTTCCTCAATTGCGATCCTCCGATTATAATCTCCACCGTCGATTTCCCTTTGATCCGACAGCCCTCATTTCTCCCGCTCCACTCCTTTACCTCCCGTCCGTCTTCCCGTCGGTTGAATCTCCGCCGTCGATCTCGACCCAGATCGGACGGCTGGCGCTCAATCGCGCATCGCCAATCGCAAGTTCTAAAGGTGTTACCCTCTATCCCTTCCGATTGCGATCCGTCGATCCAATCATAGCCATTCATTTAACCCAGATCCAACGAATCTTAGCTAATAGCCCTCCGCCCACGCTGGGTCCCACATCGTGGTCTTTGTTTCATTCATTTCCCATGTCATTCTGTGTATTCGCCCGAAATTTTAAACTCTGGGTTTTTACATTAAACATCATTCCTCTACCTGTTTTTTACCATTCCTCCACTATAGCCGTTGTTTTCACAATCACGCTATCATTCCACAGGCCTCCATAACATCCTTCCCTTGCTCCCCTGGATTTCTTGATGAGTTTATCGTATTGTGCAGGGTTGTTTCAGAGGGATGATTTCACTCTAGGTTCCACAATCACGTTCACTGTGATTTGGAACGCTGAGAGGTTATTGTAACAGCAAGTCAGAGTATCAGTGTCGAAGACCTGCCACGGTAGAAATGGAAGATTGAAGACAATTTTGGGATTTCGGCTAATATTGATTATCAATAGCCCATCCTCCAAATTAAATCATAATTAAAGAAAATCATGAAGAGCTACAGGCAGAAAATCCTCTACTTCCACATCAGAGGCAAATCGATTCCTCTTAGCCAACATTCCGTCATCTGTGACAGCGACCACCTCAACTCCACCTTGTCAGTGAGCATCATCAATTCATGATTCAGCCCTAGTGGCCTTTTACTTCCATTTTAGTTTGTCACTTTTAAATTTCGAGTGGAATTCACATTCCACTCCTGCATTTTACCTTCTGTCAGAAACTATTATTTGATATTTTTATTTAAAACGGTCGTGAGCCTAACTGTCAATGACGAGATGCCCTAATTCCTCATCATGAATTTTGGTTATTTTTGATGGAGACATCAAACTATTTTCCAGCATGCGAGGAAGATATTTTTCCCAAAAATATCTTCTCGTTCATGTTTTCTTAGGCGTCTATATAAGCAAGATTGGAAGAGAAAAACCGGTCCAGATTTTCTGAAGAATTGGCTGTGAAAGAGTTTCTTGCATGCCTTTTGTTGAAGCTTTAATACAAACGTGAAGAGCCCGTTGGGTCTCAATGAAAAGGAGTTCTATCTTCAATGAGGATTCTGGTCTTGGTGATTTACAGTGTGTAATTCTCTCCTATGTGTTATAGCTTAGCTGTTCTTTTCATTTACATCCATTCATCTTGTATCATGTTCTAGAATGCGAGTAGCCCACTCGTTTTGGTATGAATTTATCCTAGTTGATACTTATGCCATAACCTGTCTAGCACTTTAAATATGGCTCAGGCGTGATATGTTGTTCCATTTTCACTTCACCCATACTTTTTCAATATTAGATGCTATGAGATGTTATTTACAAATGTTGTTATCATGTGTGGATTCTTAATTTCGTAAGCCCACCGCATGCTGATATATGTTTCTGGATATTGTCTCAATAATAGTTAGTATTCTCTTTATTCTACGTACGCAGTAGATACTTTCTGATTATTCATCTCTGTGAAGTATTTAGAATCCATCCCTCTTTTCAGTAAGCTACCTTTGAATTGTCTGATACATTCGTGTTAGAGTTTCACATCTTGCCTCTGCAATATTGATTTCTCTGTATCAAGCTTCTGAAAGTTTTGGTCCCATTCAAATTAATCTTCCTGTTTACAAGAGATAGCATGAGAGCATTGTTCTGCTAATTATCCTTGTCATATCATATTTCTCCTTGCTATATAATATGTCCTAGGCACTGGTATTTCACAACTCAAAGGCTGTCTTTAGGATTGACAACACGTGCCCTTTATGCTATAACAAGGAAAGTCGTCAGCCCGCTGCTCATTACCCCCCATTCCACCATTATCCCTGGTGTCAGTCTGTCAATCACTCTACTATTATCTCTCGTGCCCTAGTTTAGGATCCATTATTTCCTCAACTATGGTGGACCTCCTTCTATCAACATTAGCTTATTCATTCTAGAAAACAGGTCTAGAGGGCAGTGTACCATGGTTCTAACTTCCACTCTTGTTCATTGCCTTGGATCAGGCAAAGGGACTCTTTATTTCCCTTTGACATGATTGTTTCTCAACTCAAGCTCCTTATGGCATGATTTAGATCCATATACTTGATGGTTCAATGATGCAACAAATTGTACTGGTGATTCCTGAGTGTGTGTGAGATGTTTTAGACCTCATGAAGGGGTGGCCCTTTAGGTAGCTCCCCACATACCCAGATGAATTCTCTATTGCAACCTTAGATGCAGCTCCATATATTTGATGGTTTCGACCTTAGTTGCTCGCAATTCCTCTTTAGTTTTCATGTATCATTCAGATTTTCAGATCCCTTTCCTGTTTTACAAGGCCTCCTTCATTGTACTTATATCTCATGTACTCAGATATTATTGTATAAGTCCTAGCTGTTGTCCCAGGCACAATATGTATGTGGGATCCATTGTCATGTCTTTATCTGGCCCATGTATATGCAAGCATGTCCTATATCGTTCAGTCCCTTGTTTACTGGATGCATTATTCTTTGTACTTTGTTATCTCGGCAAGCATAGGTATGCCTCCCCCGCCTCATGTAGAACATGTACTCACTCATAAAAGAGACTTGTTACACATGTAAGTCTCGCCTCCTCAGGGTATTTTCCTCTAGCACTTTAATCTACCTTATATTTCTCTCTCTCTGACTCCCCCTTCTGTGTATAGTGATTGAGTTCTTACAACATACTTCGGTCATACGATTAGCTCCTAACGCTCGCACGCTGGGGGGAAATCTATTACACCAATTTTTGGTCATCTAACCTGTTACTATTAGATGCACCAAAGTACACCATGTAAGACAAATTTTACCCTACTAAAATTGCTTTCACTATGAAAAATAACTTAGTAATCCATAATTTATTAAGTTGTTTATGGTCTAAACAGGAAACCCCATGAGGAATAATTGAATAAATCCTTATTTGTTTTATTTTCCTCAAGGGATAATTAATTAAACATCAATTTAATTAATATTCCTGGTCATATTTAACCCAAAACAGGAAAATTAATTAGATAAATCATTATTTATCTTATTATTTTCTAGTAATAATTATTTAAAACATTATTTAAATAATATTCCTCGTTAAATTTGACTAAATCATTTATAAATAATTGAATAAATCACTATTTATTTAATTATTACTCAACCACATTCTTAAAATAATAAACAAATCATTTATTTATTGATTATTTACAAATAAAGGGATTTGACCAAATTCAAATAATAGGGCTCGAATATGGATCAATATCTATATAACCATAATTTTTTTGAAAAATTGAGAGATTTTTTTGTTATTTGGTATGTTTTTAACAAAAACCTCCTCCCATTTTCCAAAATACTTTTCCATTTGCTCAGAATCTAAGTTTGAAGTTGATCACTAAAAATTCGCAGAAGCGTAGCACATTCTCAACAGAAGCATCATGCCTACTTTGAGAGGGATTTTAGAGGCCTTCCTAGAGGATTTTGGGGCCGCACGTGGTATGGTTGGAAATATTAGGATGTCTGCTACAAAATGGATTCATCAAGCACTGCAAACCCCTTCTTCGAACCCCTGAAAAATTGACTTGAAGACAACTTGTTCAAAAGTGTAGAAAATGGCATGGAGAAACTATATTTTTGGAATTTCTATCAAATCCTAACATATGTACATAAATTGAAGGATTTTTCTTTTATTTAGCCTATTATTGACAAAAATATCTTTCACTTTTGTCAAATTCATCTTGATGTATTCATAAAGAAAAATTTAAGTAAGATTGTCCTTGTTTGCAATGTAAACCCTAGAAAATGATCACAGAGCTCTAAAAATTATGCCATGGGTTTGAGTTGGCTCAAACCTAGAATTATGACCTCCCTTATGAATCTCATTTTCTCCCTCCATGGTGTTTGTCAACAAGATAAAAACCCTAGCTAGATGAAATGGGTAGGGGAGGTGTAGAATTAGGAAAACAGGGGATAGTGGTAGGGTGATTTGAGGGATAGAAATGGGGTAGAAGGAAGCTAGGGAAAATACCTAAAAAATGGGGAGGTAGGGTGATGAGTTATATTTACATTTCCAGTGAAATTTCTAGAAATGGGCATGAGGAAGGTGCCCAAAATTTCAAAACATAGGGATTTCCTAGTTTTCCTACAAAATGGTAGTGAAAACTAGGGTTTCGATGAAAATGATGGAAAAGAAGCCTCTGAGTGATAGGAAGTATTAGGGTATGGTGTATGAATGTTGTATGAAGGTTTTTATATGGTGAAATTAGGGTTTTTCCAACTGAAACTAGCCAAGCATGGAGGAAACCAAAAACGTAGTGAAGAAAACCCTAAGCAGGGAATCCACCCTTTTCTTAAGAATTTGACTTGAATGAGGTATGAAGAGAATTAAATTACTATTTTGGAGGTCTCTGAACCTTTGTTCGAGCTGATTTAACGCTTGGATGATTGGTTTGAAGCATGGAACCAAAAGCGTAATAAACTGCCAATCTTTGGATGGTTGTGGAGAGTTGTGAGCATGAGAGAGTAGCTCTTTTGACCCTGTGGCATACTTATTTAAGAAACGACAAATTGTCTTTATTTTATTACCTATCTTTTCTTACTCCCAATGAAGATCCAGTGTATGGTGAAAATTAGGCTTTGTTCGCCCTCTTTCATGACATAATTGACTCTTATGGTGGTTGTTACACAAATTTTTGGTCATCTAACCTGTTACTATTAGATGGACCAAAGTACACCATGTAAGACCAATTTTACCCTAGTAAAATTGCTTTCACTATGAAAAATAACTTAGTAATCCATAATTTATTAGATTTTTATGGTCTAAACAGGAAACCCCATGAGGAATAATTGAAGAAATCCTTATTTGTTTGATTTTCTTCAAAGGATAATTAATTAAACAACAATTTAATTAATATTACTGGTCATATTTAACCCAAAACAGGAAAATTAATTAGACAAATCATTATTTATCTTATTATTTTCTAGGAATAATTATTTAAAACATTATTTAAATAATATTCCTCATTAAATTTGACTAAATAATTTATAAATAATTGAATAAATCACTATTTATATAATTATTACTCAACCACATTCTTAAAATAATAAATAAATCATTTATTTATTTATTATTTACAAATAAAGGGATTTGACCAAATTCAAATTCCTTTTCCCTCCAACAAAAATAATAAATATTCCATAAAAGTTGGATCTAGATTTGGTTAATAATATTTTAATTATGCGCCAATATCTAGACTAACTCAATATTTTGTTACAAATAGAAGGGTTTTTCCATTCATTCACAACCTTTTGTTGCCTAAAGATCACTCTGGATCTATACTTTTGGTCTGAATTTGATCCTCCATCATTGTCATATTTTTCTATATTTTTTCTTGTGAAGTCCCTTTGAGTTCCATTTTTGTCTGGGTTTTCTACACCATCAAGAGAGAAAGATCTTAGATCTAAAGTGCGGAGGACATACAAGAACTCATCCCATTGAGAGGGACTGGTAAGATCTTTCTATGTTCCCTTCCCAGGTGTCATAAATACAAAATTCTTTAAAAATATTCTTGTCTTGTCCATTGGATGCATGGAGCAACTCTTGCTTTTATTTGTTGTTTAATGTCTTTAACTGCATGGATCTGAATTTTGTAGCATTTATTCTAATAAAGTAACTACATATCTAAGGAAATTGACAACCATATTTGATATTAGGGTTTTTTGTTATGCACAACTAAAGTGAGCTTTTTTCGTATGCTTGTGATTAGAATTCACACTAGCAATGGTGAAATAAATGAGACCTAGACTCTGACCTAGATGAAGTTGTGGTGAATAACCTCGGACCCTAGATGATTGATGGATGACATGACCTCTAAGATGATGATGACCATGAATGGAGTGAAGGGAGTATTATTTTAGACCTAGACATATTTATTGAATAAAATTTTATTTGAAAATTGACTTGAAACATGAAATTTTGACCTAAGACCATTACCAAGTAAATATGAAAGAGTAATTTTGATCACTAAAAGTTTGGACACTAACACAACGGATTATGCCAATTATCCATTTCTTCATCAGAGTCTGAAACACACCAGCTATCCTTGTCCCAGGTTATCCTCCCATGTCATGCGGTGGGGTTGATCCAATCTTCATCTTGTGCAGTTAACTTATAGATATTTTCAATATCTGCATCATCATATTCATTACAAACTGGTTCTGTATATCGTGCTCCTTTAGAGGGGTCCAATGGAAAAACGACCCTTGTTTCATTCTTCTCAAATACCATATTTCTACTCTTTATATTGATTATGACGTCCATATCATAAACCTAATCAAATCCAAGTAAAGCAGGATACATGTTTCTTTCATCCACAATCTCAATGATTCAAAGTCTGACAACACAATTACTCCATCAATGTCTATGACGATGCCCTGCATTCACCCCATATGAATAATTTTCTGCTGATTTTCTAGTCTCAGCTAAATGGGTGACCATTACAGCTTAGGTTGCCCCATTCGTTCCCATGTTTTCTTTGGAAACAAATTTTCTTCTGATCCTAAATCAAGAATTTCTTGATCCATCTTGAAATCTCCTATCTTCATAGTTAACCATTCAATTCAATATATGTTACATTGTATACTTTAGGAAAAAAAATGGTCGATTCCTGATATAGAATGATAATTCATTTATAGGTTGTTATTTTTAGCCTGATATGTCTTTCTTTAAATAAGCTCACTTCTGTACTTCGTCTACACTTTTGTTTTCTGTGTGACACATGGCACATACTTTTTATGCCTTCCCTTCTTTTTGTGCTTCATATCTGGTTATGCTGGTTCAAGGTCTTGTTGTGTTATACAACAACCCCCATTTATTTTAATAAATGGGTAACCTTTAGAAATAAATAGGAAATTTATTTTTATCTTTAAAACAAAAAACTTTAGGAAATAAAAATTTCTTTGATTTTTTTCGCTTTATTCCTTAGTGCGCATCACAAACCGCATATCTTACAACCAAAAATACTTGTAATACATTAAGTCACACGGGATGCGAAACACGCTAAAGCCTTTTCCGAAGTTATTTTTAAAACTTGAAAAAACTTCAATTATTGTTATATTTTCTTTATTGCATCTCACCTCATTTAAAATGATCAACTTATAAAGCAATTCGATATAAGTTGTGATTGCGCGGACCTGACGAGCCAACAAAGAAATAAATATAAAGCTCTAGAAGTCTCATAAACTGCGGTCGCTTGAATTTTTGAATGTGCATTTCACGTTTCGCACAACTTAACTAAAAGCAAATTCATTACAACATAAGAGTTGCGATGTGCGATTTTTGCAAATCACATTTCGCAGCATTTATGGGTAAATATCATAAGCGGTTAAAGTTTTAAATTGCGGTATGCAAACTAACTAGCATTTAATTACTCAAGCATGTGAAATGACCTATGTCGAATCAAAACGAAATCCGAGATCTAATGTCTTAAATTGATTGATAAATATTCTATGCGAAGGTATAAGAGATTTCATTTTGAAATGATTATCGATGATTAATATCATATTTAATAGATTCATATCTATTTGTGCATGTTTTATTTAAATGACGGATTTGTCTCTCTGTTCTCTATACTTTTAATATTTCTTTGTTTTCTTAAAAACAGGAAACCATTTAATGGAGGAAGGAAGATTGAAATGAGTAGAAAAGGAAAAGAAATTTCTCAATCGTTGTCTACTGAAGACTCAAACATGTCTCCCTTATTTTCAGATATCACCTGCAACAAAGATTGTGGTAGTTCATCATGGGAGGCAATGTATAAATTGTTCAAAGATGAAAATCCAAAGGTAATAACCAAAGTTGCTACAACAGGCATGACAACTACTTCAAACGTGACTTACTTCGATGTTGCATGTTCATTTGTCCACAAGGTAGCAGCAAGACCAAAAGGTCTCCCTTACACATACATGGTTAAGTGGGTAATTGACCACTTAATCATAGATGACAGAAAATTCAAGGATTCGAAGGGAGGAAATTTAGGGTCTTTCAGGGCAGAAGATTTACAAGCAATATACCAGCTACCCTCCCCGCAGCAGAAATATGACAAGGATTTTCAAAAAAACTTTAGAGAAGAGCATCCAGATATTATGAAGTTCATTAAAGAATCGAAGGAAGACGAGGGAAAGCTTAAGTGAAATAAACTCGGTACATACCCAATTTCCCAAACTCCTTCCCCTTATTGCTATGCTGCCAGTATGTTGTGTAGATTATTTTCCAAACCTGATACCACTAGGCTTTCAGTAGATTGGGTTCCATTGATTAACGCAATCGTCAATTCCTTAATTCTGAAATGGGAAAATATCCTATCTGAAATTTTAGTCAAACACATCACAAAATATATGAATAGAATGAGTGTTTCATCTAGAGAAATAAGTCCCTTTTATATGTCTGCCTATGTCATGGAAGCAATTTGGTTTTCTTTTAGTTTTCCTATCATGGGATGGAAATGGACTACCCAAGACCCTACCCCAATCCACATCTACCACAGAGCCCTTTGGGATTCAGACTTCCATTTGCATTTTTATAAATTTTGTCATGGATTCATGTTTCCTATGCACCAAATGATATTCAATAATAAAGCCCCTAGGGTTTCCAAAGAGGCTAGTGTAGATATTATTTCTGTAGCTAGGTGGTTTGCACAGGATAATTTCACATATGTCAGAGTATTCGGGAGTTATGCTTCTCCCAACTTCCTACCATATTATGTTCCTAATAAGTTAATTTCAAGATAGATAGCCTACAAGCTTGTTAATGGTATTACTAAACAACTGAAAGATGCTAAGAAGGTCGTTTGGCCTAGTTTCCCTTTACAGTGCGGTACTTTTGCACTTTTTTATATTGGCCATGCCTACAAGGAGGTTTCGAATATTAATCTATTGAATTTGGAAGTAATGCCAAAGAGGCTGTATGATCCAAATGATGTAATTAAAAATTACACCACTGAGCTCAAAATGAAGCATTTTGTAAAGGAAATAGATGGATTTGATGATCTCTTCCAAGGCATGGAAAAGTTTTCTAATATAATCAAGTTTGTAGCCAGTCAACTTAACCAAGATGATTTGGAAACCTTCCAAATATACAAAAATAAGAGACTGGAGAGAGTTCATCTCAACTTGTTAACTATTGAATATGTCAACAGACCTACTCCAAGTATCAGCTTGGATAATGAAACAAAAGACATATCAGAGAATGAATCGACTCAATTAGAGCATCAATCTCACAATTCGGATCATTCTGAAAATGAATCTGAATCCAGAAAGGATATCCTATGCAAGAGAAAAGAGAAAATAATGGAACAAAGTCAACTTCCCAAGAAGTTTAGCATAGTCATGACACACTTGATCAGTCAGAAAAGTCACAACAAATAATTTGAGTAGTGAATAGGCTGAGTTTTTTGAAGCAATAAAAACTATTAAAGCCAACCCCAATGTTGATCTAGTGTTGGAAAAAATACTGAGAGTGGGGGTGAATCAATATTTATAACTTACTTAAAACTTTTACTTTTTCCTTACTGATTTCTATACGTGACTTTAATGAACCCAACTAGCATATACACACGGATATCCTTAAGCAAAATTTTGTATGACCAGAGATATTATTATGCAGATAATTATTTACCTAAATCAATGCATCATTCATTCATCAGATGTTTATTAATAAGTAAGCATGTGTAGTAAGAATAGAATAAATCAATACACATAAGCAATACACATGAACACCGGGATTTTAAGGTGGAAACCCAATTCGGGAGAAAACCACCATTGTTCTCATCTCTGTCTTCAATATTTATTAAATGGAAAACTACTTACATTATTGTACTGATGCTAACTCATATCAGTACATGGGTATTTACCTGCAAAAGGCTGCAACCTTCTCTCGTTCTTTAGCTGCTACAGGAAGGGAGCTCCAACCCCCTGATCTTGCTTATCAGCCACTACTGGAAGGGAGCTTCAACCCCCTGATCAGAACACCATCTTCTACTGGCAAGAATCTTCTACTTCCATATTGAAGGCTTTAACCCTTAGAACCACTGCAAACCACGTTTCATCAATTGTCACTATGGATCCCACAGCTTCAACACAACACTTCATAAAGATCAACAACAATAAACTTAACCTAAATTTCAATCAGAACAATGAGATCACTATAACCAGAACACAGTAATAAACCCAGATATCAGAATCAGTATGCAGAATCAATCTCAACCCCGATCATTCATTATCTTAAAATACATACGTCACTTCACTTTACTGATCCCTCATGTATACTCACTTTCCTTCACACCAACCTACGTATAGATTTAAGAATACTGAATTTTCAGAATATGATCAGTCTCAAAACTAGATATGAGGCTTTCAGTTAGATATGTTTTCAGTATTGTAGAACCCTTAATCATTCAGTCATCATTAAACATATTTACTCACTTATTGATCAGATTTGTACATATTCAACTTAGCAGCATATACAGTATTCAAGAAACCTAGATCTACATGAAGACTTCATTGACAGACAACAGAAATACAATAGTAAATAAAAAAATAACCTCTCTAGCAAGCTTCAGAAAACCCTGACTTCCATACGCTCTTTGGTTGAGACATAGTCGCGTGTATATGCGCTTTCACTGTGACCAACTAGCGTATAGATTTATAAATGTTGTTACTGCATAAATATGCAGATCTATAAACTTACCCATATTTCTTTACTTCACTTCAGCAACCATGCACCAGATCCCAGATTCACACATCACATAATTAGATCATGCAAGTACATAGTCATTTCAGGTCTAGAGATCCTGATCCATTATTATATCCAAGGGTGCATCATAGATTCAGATATACGATAAAACAAAGTTCATCCCATGCAGATATAATTCAAAGAGAAGTATTCAGTAACAACCCTTACACCTGCACACCCTTGCACTATGATATTCCTCTCCTTATATAGGATTAGCCTTTATCATTACCATAAGCCAAAACCACACAAGTGTCGATGGTATTCTTGAAAGAAGTCAAATAGACGATGCAACGCTCAATATTGTGGGCTAAAACCATGGTAATGCCCCCCGGTATCATAATTTTAGAGCGCAAAATGTATACGCAACTTGGATTCTTTATACTTGCATGCATACACAACTTATCTTCATAAAAACTGTGTATATACTAATTCTAGATGTATACATGGGTTGCTTGTATACCAAGTAGCTTATACATTGCCTTCATACGCGGGTTGCCTTCATCAAACCTACATATACATTGAGAAATATTTCCTGTTTCATTTCTCTGGAACTTACTGGCATTCCTCTCTGTCACATATGAACTGACCTGTATAAACATCATTTTTACATTTTTAACAAACAGGTTTCTTATCAAAAGGAAACTCATCAAGTAGGTTTCCATCAAGGACAACATATTGCATCATATTGCCAACAATCTCCCCCTTTGGACTTGATGGCAACCATGATGGTGTTTGATCACCACAACATATAGATACATTAATCATAACCATTATTCAAACACCAAAATACTCTCCCCCTTTGACATCAATGGAAAAGGGTGGATCAATACCGAAACACAATTTTTCTTTCCTTGTAGAAGGAAGAGCTCTGCAGATCTGATGTGCATTGTATTGACCATGCTCCCCCTCAGTTCATGCTGAATCTTCAGACATATTTTTCAATGAAGTACATGACTCTATAATTCAACCGAATATGACCTTTCCTATCACCAAGGACTCATACTTACATCAATGACCCAACCAAGTGGAATTACATATTTGGCTCAACTACCCAACCAAGTGGGTTTACAAATTTGAACAAGTCCTTACATGACTGAATATAACAATTTTACATCATAGGTCTCAACATGAACTTTTCATCAAATTACAGATATGAATTTTTATAACCATGACCAAAAGATATCAAGGGAGAGATCATAAATCAGAAACCAATCAGAATGCCAACAATGCATCCTTTTCAACAAGGCAGGTGCTCCCCCTAAGCTTGTGCATCATGAACACCTTCAACAACCAATTCATCAAAGCATCTTCATCAAGGAGATAAATATCAAAGAAAGGTACAGTAAGATGAATACTAGAACAACAACATAGATTACCCAACATCACTACAAACTATTCTGAAAGCTGACCCAAAGAATTTCTGTCAGCAAAAACCATACATGATTTTATGCACAGAAACTCACGTATATACACAATTCTCCTTTATGAAACCATCATACCGAATTTAATCTTATGAAATTAAGCAGATTTGATAAGAGAGGCAGAGACAACTCCCAGATTCTATCTGAGATATTTGAATGCTTCCCTGGGAAGAGTTTTAGTAAATATATCTGCAACTTGTTCTTTGGAGGGAACATACTCCAATTTAACCTTTTGTTCAAGCACTTGTTCACTTAGGAAGTGATACTTGATAGGAGGTGAACATTTTATTTGAATATATTGTAATGTCTACATCATCCAAAGAAGTTGTGTGCAACATGATGCGACAGCCACGTATTCTTCTTTTGTTGTAGATAAGGTAATAGAAATTTGTTTCTTGCTGAACCAAGATACTAGTCGGGGCCCCATATAGAATGCACCACCACTAGTGATTTTTTGATCATCAACTTTTCCAGCCCAATCCTCATCTCTGTAAGCATGAAGTGTAAGATCATCATTCTTTGGATAACATAGACCAAAGTCTTGAGTCCTTTGTAGATGTTTGAATATTATTTTTACAGCCTGAAGATGAGACTCTTTTTTATTAGCTTGGAATCATCTAACAATCCCAAATTCATGCATAATGTCTGGTCTTGTCCCGGTTAGATAAAGCAAACTTCCAATCATGGATCTATAATTTGGTTGATTTACCATGGGAGAATCATCATGAGAACTGAGGTTACATCCAGTTACCATTGGAGTACTCACAGGTTTACAGTCTTCCATCCCATACTTCTTTAGAATTTGCTTAAGATATTTTTCCTGTGATAGAAATATGCCATATGTTGCTTGTTGCACTTGTAAGCCAATAAAATATGTTAGTTCCCCAAGTAATGACATTTCAAATTCTTCCTGCATAACAAAAGCAAATTTTTGACTCATGGACTCTTCATTACTTCCAAAAATTATGTCATCAACATACACAACAATAATCAATAGTTTATCATTTTCAATTTTTGTGTATAAGTTTCTGTTAGTAGATCCCTTTGTGAAACCTTGTTGAAGATATTTGTCAAGATGATAGTACCATGCCCGAGGAGTCTGTTTGAGACCATATAAAGCCTTGTTGAGTTTACAAACAAGTATTTCATCATTTCCCAAAATGAATCCTTCTAGTTGTTCTATATAAACTTCTTCTTCTAGATCACCATTGAGGAAAGCAAATTTTACATCCATTTGATAAACTTTGAATTGTTGAAAAATTGAAAAAGCAAGAAACATTGTTATGGCTTCAAGTTTGGCTACAGGAGAAAATGTTTCTTCAAAGTCTATAACTTCTTGTTGAGCATACCCTTTACAAACAAGTCTAGCTTTGTTTCTAATAACATATCCATTTTCATGTGAATTTTTTTTGAATATCCATTTTGTTCCAATAAAATGTTTACCATGAGGTCTTGGAACCAATTCCCAAGTATGATTATTTTCAATCTGATCAAGTTCTTCATTCATGGATTGAATCCAAAATTCATCTTTATTAGCTTGATTTACATTTTGTGGTTCAATAGTGGATAAAAATTCCAGATAGATATGGGATCCTACAAGAGTTCTTCTTGTTTGGACACCTGATTCCTTTTCTCCCAGAATTTTGGATTTTGGATGACTCTTTTGAACATACCTGGATGGAGCTTTTTCAGATATATCTTCTTCTGGTGCTTCATTGGGTTCTCCTTCTATATTGTTGCTATTTGACGAGGGAAAACATACATCATCATCATCTTCATTTGTTGTTGTTATTTCCCTTTCAAGAGCTGTGAGAGACTCATCAATTACAACATCAATACATTCAACAATCTTTCGAAGTCTTTTATTGTAACATTTATATGCTTTACTTCTAGAAGAGTAACCAAGAAATATTCCTTCATCTCCTCTAGGCTCAAACTTTCCAAGTTTTTCATCATTGTTCTTGATAAAACATTTGCTTTCAAAAAAACTAAAATGATTTATAGTGGGAAGATTACCACGCCAGATCTCATGAGTTTTATCACTATTCACATAAACATGAGCCTTGTTAAGAATATTTATTGTAGCATGTGCTGCTTCTCCCCAAAAGGTATCGAGAGTTCTAGATTCATCAAGCATAGCACGAGCCATCTATTAGACTGTTCTATTCATTCTTTCTGCCACGCCATTTTGTTGTGGGGTTCCAGCTACAAAAAACTGTCTTTTTATGCCATGATGTTCACAGAAATCAAAGAATTCATCTGATATATATTCTCCTCCTCGGTCAGATATAAGAAATTTTATTTTTAGATTTAATTTGTTTTCAACCAAGGCTTTGAAGATCTTAAATTTTTCAAATGCTTCATCTTTATGTTTTAGTAAACCAATCCAACACATTCTAGAGAAGTCATCAATAAATAGAATATAGTATTATTCTCCACGAGGTGAAATTTTCCTTACAGGTCCACATAAATAATTATGTATAAGCTCAATAGGCTTACTTGTTGATCCTTCTTTGGCATTAAATTTCACCCTGGTTGCTTACTGAATTGGCATGATTTTCATATGGTACTTTCAGGCAGAGTGATGCTAGGAAGATCACGAACAACTTTGAGTCTGCTAGATTTTCTTATTTGAGAGAAGCTCAAATGTCCCAATATTTTGTGCCATAGCCAAATTTCTGAAGATTTACCTAAGTAGCATTGCTCTTGGCCACCTTTCAATACATACAGATTGCTTGGTGTTATAGTTATTTTTATTATCGTTTTTCCTGTGTCAAGTTTACGTAATACACATTCTTTTGGACTAAAGACAACTTCATTTCCTTGATCACACATTTGACTCACACTTTACAGGTTATGCTTTAATCCATCCACATACATAACATTGTTAGCTTTCACGTTTTCTTTTATAAAAACATAACCTTTTCCTTTAATGACAACAGGAGAGTCATTTCCAAAGGTAACATTTTTTTCCTTCTCTAGAGCATTGTATGAAAGTAGTTTATTTTTATCACCTGTCATGTGTTTTGAGAATCCGCTATCAATGTACCATTGATTTTCTTCCCCTTCTACTAATAAAGCTATGCCATAGCTTTCAACCTGTAAGTCCTTCTTTCTCCATACCTTGGAATTTGAAGGTATATGCTGAAATTTTCTCCTGCATTCAAATTCTTCATGTCCAAAGTTATTGCAATAAGAACATTCAATTTCATTTTGAAGAGGAGAAAAGTTTTTTATAAGTATTCTTCTTTATTCCAGTCCCATTTCTTTGCTTTCTTGCTTCTCTGGTCATGATGGTTTTGTATGCAACACATTGAATAGCTTTATGACCAAAATTGTGACATGAGAAACATTGTCCATTAAAGAAAAAATTTCTGCGATCATGAAACCTTCTCTTTATGTTTACCTACTGATTAATATTTCTGTTATTGTTCTTCCTTGAATTGAAGTGGTCATGCTTTACCTAGGTGGTCTCTTTGTTCTTTTGTTGAGTGACAAAATATTGTTGGCTCGCTTTAGCTGCATTTAGATAGCTTGGTGGTGAAGACTGAGAAGATTCTCTGATATATCCAAGACCTGTCTTTACAAGAGGAAAGCGTTGTACCTTGATAATTTCATCTAAGGTTTCAGATCCTTTAGAAAATCTAAGATTTAAAGTTTTCACTTTCTCAATTTCCTTTCTTAGACTTATTATTTCACATTCTAATCTCTCATTGTACTTCTCCTTTTATATAAGCTGGTTCTTTAGAGTATCTATGGAAATTTTGTTTTCTTCCAAACATATTTTGAGATGATTTATTTCTTCAAGAAAATCATTTTCTTCTAATGCATCCATAAAAGTATCTTTAGCCTCACTAGAGTCTTTTTCAAAAGCCATGAGCAATCTAATATCTTGATCAGATTCTCCTTCTTCACTATTTGATAGACCATCACTATATTCATGAGTATAATAGCTTTTTCTATTGATAAACCGTTTCTTATTTCCTTTTGCCACTTCCTTTCCCTTTTCATAGTTATCTTTATGGGGACATTTAGGAGCATAATGACCAACTCTTCCACATGAAAAAAATTTAAAAGAAAGCTTACCTATGAACCTTCCAGTGCCAAGTTGTAGATTATTTAAAAAATTTATCTCATCTTCTTTTGAAACATACCCTGATCCTTCTTGTTCTTCTACTTCCTTTCCTTTTGTAGCAGCTCCAAAGATAACTTCTTTTAATTCAGATGGACCTTCTTTCCTCATTTCACATGCAGTCAGAATCCCATGAAATTGAACAATAATAAGAGTGTGTAGATCCTGCTTCTCTATAATAGCAGACACTTTTGACTCGATTTTGGGAGTTAGAGATCTTAAAACCGTTTCTACTAGAGTAGTGTCAGTTATGGATTCACCCAGATTTCTCATACGATTTACAATATCATTTAGATGTAAAAAGAAACTAGCAATTATTTCCTCATTATGCAGTCTGAGTTTTTCATATTGAATTCTGAGAGTTTGGAGTTTAGCACTTTTTACCGTGGCATCACCTTCATAGCCTAGAATTATTTTGTCCCATATCTCCTTTTTTGTATTCAACTACATGAATTTGACAAATTCTGATTCAGTAAAACTTCCCAATAATGCATTGACCGCCTTTGCATTGGTTTCATAGTTCTTTCTTGCAGCTGGATATGTTGGAACTGAAGCTGGATATTGATAACCTCCTTCAACTATAGCCCATACATCTGCTCCAAGAGGCTGAAGATAGGATCTTATTCTTGTCTTCCAGAAGATTAAATTGTTTCCGTTGAAGAGAGGAGGACTGATAGATGTTGTCCTATCTTGATTGCTCATCTTAGTTGATCTTCCTTCTAGCGATTAAGATTCTTCAGAAGGACCTTATTTGATACCAATTGTTGGGAAAAATACTTGTGGGGGGGGGGGGGGTTGAATCATTATTTATAACTTTAAACTTTTAATTTTTACTTACTGATTTATATACGCAAATTTAATGAACCCAACTAGAGTATACACGCAGATATCTTAAGCAAACTTGCGTATGACCAGAGATCTTATTATGCAGATAATTCTTTAGTTAAATAAGTGCATCATTCATTCATCAGATGTTTAGTAAGCAATAAATATGTGCAGTAAGAATAGAATAAATCATCACACATAAGCAATACACATGAACACAGGGATTTTAAGGTGGAAACCCAATTCGCGAGAAAACCACCACTACTGTCGTCTCTGTCTTCAATATTTAGTATACGGAAAACTTCTTAAATTATTGTACTGATGCAGACACATATTAGTACGTAGGGAGTCTACTTGTAGAAGGCTGTAACATTCTCTCATTCTCCAGCTACTACTGGAAGGGAGCTCCAACCCCCTTATCTCGTTTACCAACTAGTATTGGAAGGGAGCTTCAACCCCCTGATTAGAACACCAGCTTCTACTGGAAGGAAGCTTCTACTTCCATACTGAAGGCTTCAACCCTCAGAACCACTGCAGACCACGTTTCATTAATTTTCACAATGGATCCCACAGCTTCAACACAACACTTCATAAATATCAACACCAATAAACTTAACCCAAATTTCAATCAGAACAGTGAGATCACTATAACCAGAACACAGTAATAAACCTAGATATCAGAATCAGTATTCAAAATCAATCTAAACCCTTATAATTCATTATCTTAAAATACATACGCCACTTCACTTTACTGATCCCGCGTGTATAGGCACTTTCCTTCACACCCACCTACGTATAGATATGAGAATACTGAATTTTCAAAATATGATCAGTCTTAGAACTAGATCTGAGGCTTCTAGTCAGATATATTTTCAATATCGCAGAACCCTTAATCAGTCAGTCATCATTAAACATATTTACTCACTTATTGATCAGATTTTTACATATTCAACTTAGCAGCATATACAATATTCAAGAAACCTAGATCTACATGAAGACTTCATTGATAGATAGCATAAATACAACAGTAAATAAACAGATTACCTCTCCATCAAGCTTCATAAAACCCTAACTTCTATACGTGCTTTGGCTGAGAAAAATTTGTGTGTATACATGCTTTCACTATGACGAACTAACGTATAGATCTATAAATGTTGTTACTGCAGAAAGATGTAGATCTATAAACTTACCCAGATTTCTTTACTTCACTTCAGCAACCATGTCCCAGGTCCCATATTCACACATCACATAATTGGATCATGCAAGTACATAGTCATTTCAGGTCTAGATATCCTGGTCCATCATTGTATCGAAGGGTGCATCATAGATTTAGATATACCAATAAAACAGAGTTCATCCCATGCAGATATACTCCAGAGAGAAGTATTCAGTAACAACCCTTACACCTGCACACCCTTATACTATGATCTTCCTCTCCTTATATAGGATTAGCCTTTATCAATACCATGAGCCAAAACCACACAAGTGTCGATGGTATTCTTGGATTAAATCAAATAGACGATGCAATGCTCAAAAATGTGGGCTAATACCATGGTAATGCCCCTTGGTATCATAATTTTAGAGTGCAAAAGGTATACGCAACTTGTATTCTTCATACCTGCGTGTATACACGACTTATCTTCATAAAAACTGCATATATACTAATTTTGGATGTATACGCGGGTTGCATGTATACCAAGTAGCGTATAAATTTCCTTCATACGTAGGTTGCCTTCATAAAACATGTGTATGAATTGATAAATATTTCCTGTTTCATTACTCTGGCACTTACTGGAATTCCTCTTTGTCACATCTGAACTGACTTGTAAAAACATCATTTTCACATCTTTAACAAACAGGTTGCTTATCAAAAGGCAACTCATCAAGTAGGTTTCCATCAAGGACAACATATTGCATCATATTTCCAACATCTAGTTACTAGTTTTCAGACACCTAAACTTTCCCAGAAGATAGTGGAAATTGTTAATCCACACAACAAGTTCCAGAAATTCATGATCGAGAGATCATATCGGCCTACCCTACAGAACAAATAGTTTTACAAATGAAGATATTCCCTCACTGGACATCTTCTACAGCCCTAGTTATAAGGCTGTAGTTAAGAGAAATAAAAGGAGAAGAAATGATGAGAGAGTCTCAAACCTCACAGATGAATCTGTTGACGTTTTGTGGAAGGATCCCTTAGCTGATCCTATGGAACATTTAACTAAATTATCACAGTATGCAGGGGCATATGCTACTGCCATTGTTGATAAATCTACTGAATTTAGAACGTTACTGAAGCAAAAGGAAGATAGATTACAAGAATTAGAGATATGTTAATTGAAGAAAAATCCAAATCTAGTGAGAAAATAAAATCAAATATGGCCCAATTTCAAAGAGATTTCGAGAGTCTTAAATTGTAGCATCAAACAAAAATCAATGAGAAACAAGCATAACTTGAATATAATATTCCCAATTAGCCTCAAGCTAATTGGAATATCAAATTTTTCTTTACTTTTCTTTTCATGAATAAAATTGTAAAGGAGGATCAATAAAACTCCTAAAATAGCAAATAAATCAATGCCACATGTGAACAAAGCTAAATCTGGGCTATTTACATAAGCACACTTAGGTGTGAAAGAGGCTGGATCATTTTACTGGGTCAATGATGACCAAATCAACATCGTTGTCTAGATGAAATGAACCTCATGGATGCACAGCACAGTCTTAGTTGGAGGTGGCACATGTGAAAGAGGCTAAATCATTGAGATGGTTTAGGGTTTTGCCAGGACTCTATCTTATAAAAGCAAGGGGAAGACAGCATGAGAAGTTTGTTGATGAACATATTATTTCTAAAGAATTTTTCTATTTAGACATTTCTCATTCTCTTGGTTGTTTAGCAAAACGATCTCCTATTTAGGAATCCTTCTCTTTCCTTGAGAGGCCTCTTGGAAGAGTCTTGAATTTCTTGTCCACTATCAGGCTTAAGTCCAAGATTCCTCTTCCAACTACAACGCAGATCCTATTGAGGGTTTGGTTGTCTTTATAAGCTGCAGCAAGTGGAGGCTAGATCTACTCATATCTAGGCCATTCTAGTGCCTCTTTTCAGTGGGAGAGTCTTTTATCCCCTTGGCAAGAGATTATTGGATCATTGGAGCTTCAGATCCACATCTTGGCAGGAGGCCATCATTTTTCTAACACCTACAATGCATTTTATCTTCTAGTACTACGTTATTTTCAAGTGAGAAGTTGCAGGGTGTTTTGGCAGACTTTTGGAGGAGAGATCTCTAGTGTTGGGGATCTGCCCTTCACTGTGGTGATCCATGGATTTCGGATATAATCCATGTCATATTCAGATCTGATCTAAATATTGTTGTATTTACTTTAGAATTTCTGAATGATTCTGCATATTTGCTGCATTAGATCTCATAAATACTCCATGTACTTCACTTTTTGCTGAAAACCCCAAGGGGCATTTGTAGAGGAGCCTTTCTAGTGTAAAGATCTGATATAGATATAAATTTTTGTACACAGATCTGCTCTATATCTAAAGTGTAATCTAATTTTGTTTCAGCCAATAAAAATAATGTTGTCAAGCTTGTTCAGACATATTTTATGGTTGCAACACCTCAATCTTGAGGATTTCTTCATGTAAAGTCTTATATTTTATGTTCTATAACTCACGAGCTTCAATACATCTCTGAATTTCTGATGTAAATGTCATTATTGAGCCTCCATATTGGCCTTCTACTGCTGTTCAGTTAAACTGCATTATTTTACTGTAGTATTGTCTGCATATTGTTGCAGTCCCATCCTTGGGTATTTTCCGGCTATACTAGGTGTGGGAGACTTGTTTACCTCACCTAGAATGATTTGTTTCCGATCTCCTCTTGGATTTAGATGCCATGTTTTCAGATCTAAGGGATCCAATGATTGATTTTTATTTCTACAACATACATTTCTGAAAATGCGTTTTTCATGCATGCATTGCTGAGCAGTCCCATTTTGGGATATTACAATGGTATCGGAGCAATCATCTTGGCACAGCCTGTGATTTACATTCTAAGAAGCCAATATGTACTTTCATGAAAATAAAAGTCTAGAGAAGAATATTGATTACACTAAAGACAAAGAAGACAAGGGTCAAACCCCTTTATCTGGAAGAATGAAAGGGAAAGAGTTCTCAAAAAATTTGTTCCAAACTTTGCATGAGCTTAAGAATGAAATCAGGGGAATGAGGAAAGAACGACATGCAGATCCCTTGAAGATATTTGCACATGAAGGAAGCCCCAGTTCTTCATACTTTGTGTGTGAGCATTCAGCCACACAATCAAATCTGCAACGTTGTAGCATGCCTACATTCCTAGCAAGAGAAGAAGCAGAAGGAGAGACACCAAAAGAGGAGACTCTTGGTGACTATCTCCGAGAATATGAATCTTATTCTAAAAGATTCAAAGAGCATCTAAGCTTTCTAGAGTTTTGTCAACTCAAAGAAGGAATAATATCCAGCATATACAAGAGAACAAGAGTGTGCATGCAGCCCACTTTGGGTAGGACTTTCTTACCTACATTTGATGGATCACCCGAGATCTCAGCCAAGTCTTGGGTAAAGAAGCTTGACACATATTTCTAGCTGCATCAAGTTTCAAAAGAAGAAACCATTAAGGTAGTAGCACTACACCTCTAAGGTAAGGCTTATGCCTGGTGGTTATTTGAATCTTCTTCATTGAAAAATGTAAATATCTCTACTTATGCAAACTTCACTAGGAGGTTAGTGAAAAGATTTGATTCTATGCCATCTGAAATTTCTTTGTGTAAACAAACTAAGCCCAAGGATTCAGAACCTTTGCATGAGATGGAAAGATCCATGAAGATAACTCCATTCCAATACATTTTTGAAGGGGTTAAAGATCTGCTTCATGATTTGCAAAGGGCAAAGGCCCCACTTCAGCAAGAACATTCTTCTCAAGAAGAAGACATGAGTGTTCCTTTTTCAAGGAGATATCAATAGAAAGGATCTATTATTAATGAGGCATGCTCCTTTGACGAGGAGAAGAAAGAAGAAGATCTGAAAGGTTCCTCTAGTGCTGTGACAGTAGGGGGGATCTATTTTTATTGGGAGATGGAGATGAAGCCATTGCTTTCACTAAGAGGGCTCTTGTATCTTTGTAAGAAGGCCCCAAGGATCTTACACATGAATAGAATGAGTAGCATGTGTCTATGATGATAGACCATGAGACAAAACAATTGAGGGAATGTGTCCCAACATTGCATCCAGTTTTGGGGACACACACTATGGCAGATAAGCCCTTTCTGATCAATACTCTTAACTCCAAGGAGATGATGGGTGTTCATGAGATAACTACACCTAAAGGGAGCACCTTAGACTATCAGATCTTGTAGAAGGTGGGTGAAGAAGAAAATATGAAGGATCACAGCACTGATATGATGGGAGGTGATCCTCTGTTGCATGGAGAAGAAGATGGGGAAATTTCTCCAATCAGAAGCACTCTTTAACCCATAAGAGTGACACCCCATTATTATGATACTTCCACATAGAAATCAGAGATGGATTTGCATAGTGGAAGCAATCATAAGATGATCCCATCTATTGTTCACATGGGAATGAGACATGAGACATCATCACCTTGTGGTATACCCACTGGGAGACCACCTGATTCAGATTTGATGAAATATGTTTCATGCATTGATGCTCCTTTCATAGATCCAAGGAGAAAGGAAGCACTAGAGGACCATACTACAACGTTGAGAGTATGGGGAAGGCTCAAGGAGAGGGAAATTATTTTTCCCTTAACACCATTATCCATTCTCTCATCTCATACTGCGCTGAGAAAACTTTCTGCAAGAATAAAGGATGACACCATCATGAAGCAAGGAAGGCAATCCTTGAATCAGAAGATAAACTTGTTGGGAGGATCCTCTTCCATACATGATGAGAGATGGTGGTCACACATGCATAATTTGGCAAAATCAAGGAGGTTTTGGATAGATGATAGCCTTCCATGGGAGACTAAGTTCCAAGAACTTCCATTTTTTGTTGAGCATGTGCATATGCAAGAAGAGGAGCAAGGAAGGAATGGCAACCTTCCCCCTTATACCTTTGGCATGGGAGATGACAAGGAGGAGACAAAGAGGAGGCATGACCTTCCAACATACACCTTTGACATGGGGAATGTCAAAGAGAAGAGAAGCAACATGGCATAGATTTCAGATGACACATTATCAACACTGTCATTGTTGGGAAAATTAGATCCATATTGGAAATCCCAATTGCTGGTGGAATATTCCAAGGATCTTCACACTTGCATGATTCTAGATGACTTGCTACATGATGGAAGCTATTCAATCCTAGATGGATTCATTTATAACCATGGTAGGATGTTCTTGTCTAGAGCCTCCAAGCTCAAGGAGAAGTTACTACAAAGGGATTATGAAGAGTTATATTTCAGCCACACATATTCTATGAAGCTCAACAACATCATCTTGAGGAGCTACTATTGGGAGGGTTTCGAAAAATAACTATATCAACATTGTCAAAGATGCATGAACCATGTGGAGATGGAGCAGCAACATGACTCTATAAGAGAGTTAAATCAACCTTCTCTTTCTCTTCTTGAGGAAGAGGATAGATCTATGCACCACTCCATTGATAGGAGGAGGATTGTTGGTGAAGAACATGCTCTTGTTACACATGTTTTATACTCTGATTTTATGCATTCTTCTACCATGTTTTTGCAGGCCATGAATCCAAGGAGGAGTAGTAGATCTTGTAAGCCTCATGGCCAACATTGGCCCAAAAAAATTTCTGAATTTGGCCACTCCCTTGGAAGAAGAAGGGAGATTTTGCAACATGATGGGTGCTTCCCTAAGGCACCAAACATATCTCACACCTTAAACTATTGTAATATGGTATGGGCAGAAATAAGTGGTGGGAAAAAAACTTACC
Organism: Pinus albicaulis; assembly: GCA_034641835.2. Taxonomy (NCBI): domain Eukaryota; kingdom Viridiplantae; phylum Streptophyta; class Pinopsida; order Pinales; family Pinaceae; genus Pinus; species Pinus albicaulis. The sequence goes on from CM076571.1 coordinate 810,167,068, forward strand.
ACATCTTGATTTGATGCAGGCAGGGGATGCTCTGCACTGGTTCCACATGTGGGACCATGACCCACCTCCATGTGCACAACTTTCTGTTTGTTTGAACATTTTTTTGATCCCCTATATTGACGATGTACTTGTACTTTTTATGGGGATGTATGGAGGAAGGAGGGAAGGCATGCATGTGCCCTATGGGATGACTACACTCCTTGTACTATATGTCCTATATTTTAGGGAGGGAATTGGGCAAACCATGTTTGTTTCATGTGATTTATTGTTTCCTTATGGGATGAGTTGTTTGCATCTCATTAGAACCTTGGTGGAGCAAGTCATGGATGGATGGATTGGTGATCACTTATCTCATGGGGCAAGCTTATCATTTGATTGTGTCACAAATGGAGGAGGAAAGAAGTTGTAGCACTCACCTTATCAGTTGCTTAAGGACAAGAAAAATTTTTGAGGGGAGGACTGTAATATTCCTAATTAGCCTCAAGCTAATTGGAATATTAAATTTTTCTTTACTTTTCTGTTCATGAATAAAATTGTAAAGGAGGATCAATAAAACTCCTAAAATAGCAAATAAATCAATGCCACATGTGAACAAAGCTAAATCTAGGCTATTTACATAAGAACACTTAGGTGTGAAAGAGGCTAGATCATTTGACTAGGTCAACCATGACCAAATCAAAAACGTTGTCTAGATGAAGTGAACCTCATGGATGCACAACACAGTCTTAGTTGGAGGTGGCACATGTGAAAGAGGCTAAATCATTGAGATGGTTTAGGGTTTTGCAAGGACTCTATCTTATAAAAGGAAGGGGAGGACATCAGGAGAAGGTTGTTGATGAACATATTATTTTTGAAGAATTTTTTTGTTTAGACATTTCTCATTCTCTTGGTTGTTTAGTAGATAATAGTGTTGTTCAGCACAAGGATCTCCTATTTAGGAATCCTTCTCTTTCCTTGAGAGGCCTCTTGGAAGAGTCTTGCTTTCCTTGTCCACTATCAGGCTTAAGGCCAAGCTTCTTCTTCCAACTACAACGTAGATCCTGTTGAAATTTTGGTTGTCTTTGTACGCTGCAGCAAGTGGAGGCTAGATCTACTCATATCTAGGCCATTCCAGTGCCTCTTTTCAGTGGGAGAGTCTTCTATTCCCCTGGAAAGAGAGTATTGGATCATTGGAGCTTCAAATCCACATCTTGGCGGGAGGCCATCACTGTTCTAAAGCCTACAACACAATTTATCTTGCAGTACTACATTGTTTGCAAGTGAGAAGTTGCAGGGTGTTTTGGAAAACTTTTGGAGGAGAGATCTCTAGTGTTGGGGATCTACCCTTCACTGTGGTGATCAATGGATTTCAGATCTAATCCATGTCCTACTTATATCTGATCTTAAAACTATTGTATTTACTTCATAATTTCTGAATCATTCTGCAGATCTGCTGCATTAGATCTCAGAACTACTCCATGTACTTCACTTTTTGCTGAAAACCCCAAGGGGAATTTATAGAGGAGCCTTTCTAGTGTACAAATCTGATATAGATCTAACTTTTTGTACACAGATCTGCTCTAGATCTAAAGTGTAATCTAATATTGTTTCAGCCAATAAAAATAAAGTTTTCAAGCTTTTTCAGTCATATTCTATGGTTGCAGCACCTCAATCTTGAGGATTTATTCATGTAAACTCTTCTATTTTCTGTTATATTGCTGCAGTCCCATTCTTGGGTATTTTCCAGCCATACTAGTTGTGGGAGACTTGTTTACCTCACCTATAATGATTTGTTTTTGATCTCCTCTTGGATTTAGATGCCATATTGTCAAATCTAAGGGACCCAAGGGTTTATTTTGATTTTTGTAGAATAAATTTCTGAAAATGCATTTTTCATGCATGAATTGCTGAGCAGTCCCATTTTGGGATATTACAGTGGTATCGGAGCAATCATCTTGGTACAGCCTGTGCTTTGCATTCTAAGAATCCAATATGTCTTTTCATGAAAACAAAATACTGAAGAAGAAGATTGATTACACTAAAGACAAAGAAGACAAGGGTCAAACCCCTTTATCTGGAAGAATGAAAGGGAAAGAGTTCTCAAAAACTCTGTTCCAAACTTTGCATGAGCTTAAGAATGAAATCAGGGGAATGAGGAAAGAAAGACATGCAGATCCCTTGAAGAGATTTGTACATGAAGGAAGCCCCAGTTCTTCATACTTTGTGTGTGAGCATTCAGCCACACAATTAGATCTGCAATGTTGTAGCATGCCTACATTCCTAGCAAGAGAAGAAGCAGAAGGAGAGACACCAAAAGAGGAGACTCTTCGTGACTATCTCCAAGAATATGAATCTCAGTCTAAAAGATTCAAAGAGCATCCAGAGTTTTGTGAACTCAAAGAAGAAATAATATCTAGCATATACAAGAGAAGAAGAGGGTGCATGCAGCCCACTTTGGGTAGGACTTTCTTACCTACATTTGATGGATCACCCGAGATCTCAACCAAGTCTTGGGTAAAGAAGCTTTGTACATATTTCTAGCTGCATCAAGTTTCAGAAGAAGAAGCCATTAAGGTAGCAGCGCTACATCTCCAAGGTAAGGCTTATGCCTGGTGGTTATTTGAACCTTCTTCATTGAAAATGTAAACATCTCTACTTATGAAAAGTTCACTAGGAGGTTAGTGAAAAGATTTGATTCTATGCCATCTGAAATTTATTTGGGTAAACAAACTAAGCCCAAGGATTCGAAACCTTTGCATGAGATGGAAAGATCCATGAAGATAACTCCATTCCAAGACATTGTTGAAGGGGTTAAAGATTTGCTTCATGATTTTCCAAGGGCAAAGGCCCCCACTTCAACAAGAACATTCTTCTCAAGAAGAATACATGAGTGTTCCTTTTTCAAAAAGAGATCAAGAGAAATGATCTCTTATTATTAAGGCATGCTCCATTGACGAGGAGAAGAAAAAGAAGAGCTGAAAGGTTCCTCCAGTGCTGTGACAGTAAGAGGATATCTATTTTTATTGGGAGATGGAGATGAAGCCATTGCTTTCACTAAGAGGGATATTTTATCTTTGCAAGAAGGCCCCAAAGATCTTACACATGAAGATAATGAGAAGCATGTGTCTATGATGATAGACCATGAGACAAAACAATGGAGGGAATGTGTCCCAATGTTGCATCCATTTTTGGGGACACACACTATGGCAGATCAGCCCTTTGTGATCAAGACTCTTGACACCAAGGAGATGATGGGTGTTCATGAGATAACTACACCTAAAGGGATCACCTTAGACTGTGAGATATTGCAGAAGGTGGGGGAAGAAGAAAAGATGAAGGATCACAGCATTGATATGATGGGAGGTGATCCTTTGTTGCATGGAGAAGAAGATGGGGAAATTGCTCCAATCAGAAGCACTCTTGCACCCATAAGAGTTACAACCCATTATTATGATACTTCCACACAGAAATCAGAGATGGATTTGCGTAGTAGAAGTAGTCATAATATGTTCGCATCTTTTTTTCACATGGGAATGAGACATGAGACATCATTACCTTGTGGTATACCCCCTGGGAGACCACCTGATTCAAATTTGATGAAATATGTTTCATGCATTAATGCTCCTTTCATAGATCCAAGGAGAAAGGATGCACTAGAATACAATACTACAACACTGAGAGTATGGGGAATGCTCAAGGAGAGGGAAAATATTTTTCCCTTAACACCATTATCCATTCTCTAATCTCATATTGCGCTGAGAAAGGTTTCTGCAAGAATAAAGGATGACACCATCATGAAGCAAGGAAGGCAATCCTTGAATCAGAAGACAAACTTGTTGGGAGGATCCTCTACCATACATGATGAGAGATGGTGGTCACACATGCATACTTTGGCAAACCCAAGGAGGTTTTGGATAGATGATAGCCTTCCATGGGAGACTAAATTCCAAGAACTTCCATTTTCTATTGAGCATGTGGATATGCAAGAAGAGCAACAAGGAAGGAATGCCAACCTTCCACCTTATACCTTTGGCATGGGAGATGTCAAGGAGGAGACAAAGGGGAGGCATGACCTTCCAACATACACCTTTGACATGGGGAATGTCAAAGAGAAGAGCAACAACATGACATACATTTTAGATGACACATTATCAACATTGTCATTGTTGGGCAAATTAGATCCATATTGGAAATCCCAATTGCTGGTGGAATATTCCAAGGATCTTCACACTTGAATGATTCTAGATGACTTGCTACATGATGGAAGCTATTAAATCTTAGATGGAGTCATCTATAACCATGGTAGGATCTTCTTTTCTAGAGCCTCCAAGCTCAAGGAGAAGTTACTACAAAGGGCTTATGAAGAGTTCTATTTCAGCCACACATATTCTATGAAGCTCAACAACATCATCTTGAGGAGCTACTATTGGGAGGGTTTTGAAAAATAACTATATCAGGTTTGTCAAAGATGCATGAACCATGTGGAGATGGAGCAACAACATGACTCTGTAAGAGAGTTAAATCAGCCTTCTCTTTCTCTTCTTGAGGAAGAGGATAGATCTATGCACCACTCCATTGATAGGAGGAGGATTTTTGGTGAAGAAAATGCTCTTGTTACACAGATTTTATACTCTGATTTTATGCATTCTTCTACCATGTTTTTGCAGGCCATGACTCCAAGGACGAGTATTAGATATTGTAAGCCTCATGGCCAACATTGGCCCACAAAAATTTCTGAATTTGGCCACTCCCTTGGAAGAAGAAGGGAGATTTTGAAACATGATGGGTGCTTCCCTAAGGCACCAAATATATCTCACCCCTTCAACTATGGTGAGATGGTATGGGAAGCAAGTAAGTGGTGGGAAAAACACTTACCACATATTGATTTGATGCAGGGAGGGGATGCACTGCACTAGTTCCACATGTGGGAATATGACCCACCTCCATGTGCACAACTTTCTGTTTGTTTGAACATTGTTTTGATCCCCTATATTGATCATGTACTTATACCTTTTATGGGGATGTATGGAGGAAGCAGGGAAGGCATGCATGTGCCCTATGGGATGACTACACTCCATGTACTTTATTTCTTATATTTCAGGGAGGGAATTGGGCAAACCATGTTTGTTTCATGTGATTTATTGTTTCCTTATGGGATGAGCTATTTGCATCTCATGAGAACCTTGGTGGAGCAAGTCATGGATGGATGGATTGGTGATCACTTAGCTCATGGGATACTATTATCATTTGATTGTGTCACCAATGGAGGAGGAAAGAAGTTGTAGCACTCACCTTATCAGTTTCTTGAGGACAAGCAACATTTTGGAGGGGAGGACTATAATATTCCCAATTAGCCTCAAGCTAATTGGAATATTAAATTTTTCTTTACTTTTATGTTCATGAATAAAATTGTAAAGGAGGATCACTAAAACTCCTAAAAGAGCAAATAAATCAATGCCACATGTGAACCAAGCTAAATCTGGGCTATTTACATAAGCACACTTGGGTGTGAAAGAGGCTGGATCATTTGACTGGGTCAACCATGACCAAATCAACAGCGTTGTCTAGATGAAGTGAACCTCATGGATACATAGAGCAATCTTAGTTGGAGGTGGTACATGCGAAAGAGGCTAAATCATTGAGATGGTTTAGGGTTTTGCAAGGACTCTATCTTATAAAAGGAAGGGGGGGACAACATGAGAAGGTTGTTGATGAACATATTATTTCTGAAGATTTGTCTGTTTAGAAATTTCTCATTCTCTTGGATGTTTAGCAGAGAATAGTGTTGTTTAGCACAAGGATCTCCTATTTAGGAATACTTCTCTTTCCTTAAGAGGCCTCTTGGAAGAGCCTTGCATTTATTGTCCACTATCAGGTTTAAGGCCAAGATTTTTCTTCCAACTACAATGCAGATCCCGTTGAGGTTTTGGTTGTCTTTGTAAGCTGCACCAAGTGGAGGCTAGATCTACTCAGATCTAGGCCATTCTAGTGCCTCTTTTCAGTGGGAGAGTCTTCTATCCCCCTGGAAAGAGAGTATTGGATCATTGGAGCTTCATATCCACATCTTGGAAGGAGTCCATCATTGTTCTAAAGCCTACAATGCATTTTATCTTCCAGTACTACGTTATTTTCAAGTGAGAAGTTGCAGGGTGTTTTGGCAGACTTTTGGAGGAGAGATCTCTAGTGTTGGGGATCTGCCCTTCACTATGGTGATCCGTGGATTTCAAATATAATCCATGTCCTATTCAGATCTGATCTAAATACTGTTATATTTACTTCAAAATTTCTGAATCATTCTGCAGATTTGCTGCATTAGGTCTCAAATCTACTCCATGTACTTCACTTTTTGCTGAAAACCCCAAGGGGCATTTATAGAGGAGCCTTTCTAGTGTACATATCTGATGTAGATCTAAATTTTTGTACATAGATATGCTCTAGTTCTGAAGTGTAATCTACTACTATTTCAGCCAATAAAAATAATGTTGTTAAGCTTGTTTAGTCATATTCTATGGTTGCAGCACCTCAATCTTGAGGATTTATTCATGTAAAGTCTTCTATTTTTTGTTCTATAACTCATGGGATGTAATATAACTCTAAATTGCTAATGTAAATATCATTATTGAGCCTCCATATTGGCCTCCTACTACTGTTCAGTTAAACTGTGTAATTTTACTGCAATATTGTCTGCATATTGTTGCAGTCCCATTCTTGGGTATTTTCCAGCTATACTAGGTGTGGGAGACTTGTTTACCTCACCTAGAATGATTTGTTTTTGATATCCTCTTGGATTTAGATGCCATATTATCAGATCTAAGGGATCCAAGGGTTGATTTTGATTTCTGTAGCATACATTTCTGAAAATGTGTTTTTCATGCATGTATTGATGAGAAATCCCATTTTGGGATATTACATGGAAGCAACAATGATCAAGTTACAAAGCCAACCACAATTAGATAAATTCAAAAAAGAAGCCTTGGATGTAAATACTAAGTTAAAGCAACAACAAAAATTATTTTTCCAACAAACTTTTATTATTGACTCTTATTGTGACTCAAATGACATATTGATCCAGCAAGTCACTATCCAAAAATTTGAATGTGAGAAGCTCGAAAAGAAAATCAAAAAACACATTCAATGGCAAGCATCAAACTCAGGAAAGGAAGATGATCTACCCCAGGTAGATAATTTTCATAAGGAGATCATAATCAAATATTGGGAAGCACAAATAAATCAGGCAGAGAAAGCAGCAACGAAAACATTAAGATGATCAAAGGAAATTATTGAATCTGTATGTGAACAACTGATGAAAGCATAAATTATCAAAGAGTACACGTATGAAGTGTTCTCAGAAGTAAAAAAACTAGAAACATAGTGGATGCAAAAGGCAGAAAAGCAGGATGAAGTAATTAAAAACGTAAATGAGTTTGATCAAGAAAATTATTGGAATTTTCTAATCAAACCTTATCATCAGTACCGGATCCTACGATCTTTAATAGATTCAACCAAAAGACCGCAGCCAATACTCTCAAAAACATTAATTAAGGGAGAGGTCAGATCGAGAATTTTGCAACTAGCTCAGATCAAGCCTATGATAGATATTTTTCAACTTCGTGACAAAATCCAAAAGGAAGGACGGAACTCATAAATCATATTGTTACTTTATTTTCCTAGATTGTAGTTTAAGTTAGCCTTATGAGGATGGTTGTTTGAAACCTCCTCTATATTTTTGTAATAATCTACTTTAGAACATAGTTAGTTTAGTATTTAAACCCCTCTCATGCATTTAGAGAAGTGTCTAGAAATTTGTCAAAAACATTTGCAAATAATGCACTATTGTAAGTTTGTGAATGCTTTGATGAATTAATGGAACACATCTGTTTTCTTTTGACAATTAAAGTTGTTTAACTAATGTTGCACTATTGTATTATTTAAATTGGTTGAAAGTGAAGAGGAGCAGATCCATTACTGTCAGTTTACATGAGTAGAACTTCATACATATGGTACTTTTATTTGCTTGTATTAAGTCTTGCTTTATAGATTGGTAGCCATCTTTTTATTGCATTATATATTTGAAACATTATTATATATGAATGTTACATGCTCTTCTGTTCTAATATTTGTCTGTGATTTCTTATTAAATATATAATCACAAATATGAATGTGATATATTTTTCACAATTCTTCTAGTCAAACTACTTTGTTAGAAGAATCATCCTACATAATTTTCATCTCCTTCAACTGTTAAATAATTTATATTACTAATAGTTGAAAGATATTTCTTTAGATCGCATAAAGGAAGAAACACCCCCGGTATATAGTAGAATAAATAGTTTAGATAGATGCATATGACAGATTAAAATAATTCTCCATTTTCATGATGTATAATCAAAACAAACCCTCATAATCATCCTTGTTGGGAAACTCATCCCATTATCCCCATTAGGAGCCACTACACCAAACGGAAAAGAAGCTTCTTTAAGGTCCAGACCGAGTGGTTTCCCCCCATGTTTTAGTTGTGGTATTCTGAGGCCTCAACATTTTGGTGCTAGAAGAAGGCCTTGTGAATGGAAAAACGATCTGATCAATCTAAAGGTCTATCTAAGAGTCTCTCTCCCTCTAGATCCCCATCAACTTCCAGAAAATTATATAGATCCTCATCTTTAAAATCTGAAGTTGATCATCCTTCTCCTAAGTCTCCTAGTGATACTCAACCCATACTATATCCTGATTCCCATAAATCTTCCCAAAAATTTCAGTATTTGATAGAAAAGTTAGAGAGATTATCTATTTCTGCTGAAAAGCTTGAATCTGATCAAATATCAGATATCAGTATTTCATCTTATTTACAACCTCAAAGAATATTAACTCGATTAGAAAGTAAAAAGACATGAATTCTTTCTTTTGAGTTTCTCATCGATAATACTCAAAAGAAACTAAAGAGGACTCAATCAGAGTCAATCACCAGCAAGATCTTATCCCATTCACCTCTATTACCTCTGCTCACTTCCACAACTTTCATTCCAATAATCAATGTCACTTTGACTAGTTCCAATACTCAAAATACTATCCCTACAAGTAGTCCTAACACTCAAGTTGCCTCTTCTTCACCTCAAACTCCACCCAACCAACTTATTCAAAATCTAATGGCAGGAAATCCATGGAACAATCTAGGGGCTGTAAATATTCCTGATCCTCTTCATGCTCTACCAAAATCACCTGAAATATGGTTACCTAAATTTATTTCTGATGATGGTCTTCCGAAAGAAGAACACATTCACAATTTTATGTTAGCCGTCAATCTAAATGGAGTAGTTGAAGAGGATTGCATTGTAATATTATTTCCATATACTTTAATAGGATCCACAGGATCCTGATATTTTTCACTACCTGCCCACTCTATAACTAGATGGAATATGTTTGAAGAATAATTTCTAGCTAAGTTTGGGGATGAAAAGACCATTGCCACACTCATCAGTGATTTGTCAAATCTAAATGCAAAAATGAGGTGAGAAGATAAAATATTTCAATTTTGGTTTTCAAATTCCTGTGGTTTTTGTTTACTAGAGAGTTTGCCGGATTATCCACAGTCTCACGAAACCCTTGTCAATTTCAATTCAAGATTTAATAAATTACTCAATAAAATTTCTGCTACAGCAGTTCCTAGTGCAGAAGTTCAAATCGAGTGGTATATTTTATCTCTTCCATCTAATATAGCTATTTTTGTTGATAGAGAAAAACTGGCAACACTTGTAGAAAACATGAAAGAATCTCTATCTATAGAAAAATACATAACTGCTCTTGAGAAAAATAATTCTCAAGAAGATTGAAAATCAAAGAAGGTATCTTTCAAAGATGATTCTAAAAATAAAATGCCAAAAGACCCTTTTGACGTAGAATGTATTCAAAAATTTGTGAAGGCTATGACAAATGAGATGGCAGATATCAAGAAACAAGTCGCTAAAAATGCAAGCTCAAAAAAGACTTTAAGAAACTTTAAAAAATGACAGTACTCTAATACTCAACCTCCAAATATCATATCTAATGTTGAATCTGATCAAGATACAGAGGAAGAGAAAACAAAGGAATAAGAAGATGAAGAAGAGGAAGAAGTTGAACTAAGTGGAATGTGGGATTTCATCCTACCAAATGAAGAACAACATGAAGATTTATCTGTGAGTACAAGGAGAAAAAAAATACTATTGAAGCAACGTAGCCAAATCAACAGCAAAAGATTTCAACTCCCACTAAAGGTAAATAAGTAAGAACAAAGTCTACTTCAAAGCCTACAAAAAAAGTCAAGTTACTTCAGATACTCCACCTGCATCTAAGACAATGGTAGTCTCAAACACCATTTAGTATATTGTAATTGAATATATGAAGAAGACTAGGGCCACATTTCAATTTAGGAGCTTACTAAATTGAAGCAACGACAAAAAATCTTACTTAGAGACTTAAATGTGGTTCCTGCTTCAAACTTACCTACTCAAGTAATAGTACAAGCTGCAAATGAAATGGATAAGACACCTTCCCCTTCAACTAAAATATATGCTACAGACTTGATTATGATAGGTGATCGATCCATCTCTCATACTCCTCCATTTCTCTTAACCTGTGATATCTATAACAAAAACGTTCATAACTATTTAATAGACTAAGGGGCTTCCTCTAATATAATGCAAAAATTAGTTTGTGCTAAATTGAACATAGCTCGTCAGAGTTCCCCTGTTCATATAGTACAACTTGATAGAACCAGAGTAGAAGTGATAGGAGAAATAAATTTTGTTTCCATCAGATTGTCATCAAATCCCAAGGTTATCAAATAATCAATATACTGGTGGCTGATATTCCTGAGTTTTACGGTTTATTTTTAAGCCGAGATTGGTCTGAAAAACTTCATGGGTATTTTGAAACAGACTAGCCACATATGTGGTTACCATATAATGGAAAGCTAAATCAAATTTAGAGAGACTGTGAAAAGTTCATGAAGCACACAATCACCGATCTTGAAGGAGTTAATGAGCCACTGGCATTCAATAACAACATTATTGCAAATTAATCAACATACTCATTCTTGGGGAATTTCAATGCTCAACCATCACCATTATTTGATAACGCAGTTGTTTCTCAGATTGGGAATTTTTCCCAGCTAGATAATTCCAAATGTTTAAATTTTGCAGATAGAAAAGTAGTTAATTATTTATTTTGGACTCTTTATTTTGATGGTTCTAAATTTGAAGATGGTAAAGGTGCAGGTTGTATTTTAATAAACCCAGAAGGATAAAAAACCATGTTAGCCTACAGAGTAAAATTCAATTGTACAAACAATATAGCTGAATATGAAGCATTAATTCAAGGTTTGTACAAAGCCATTGATCTTAATATCAAATATCTAAAGGTTTTAGGAGATTCAGAAATCATCGTTAGACAGGTAAGAGATACCATTCATTTTAATTCTAGACATTTAAAGCTTTACCAATCATTAGTCCAATAATTAACCATTCATTTCTTAGCCTTCAACATTTCTTCTGTACCTAGGATGCAGAATGCTAGTGCAGACTTATTGGCTAATGTAGCATCAAATTTAATCCATCCCAAGAATTTAGTCTCGATAGATTTTCTATTGAACTTATTTTTAGGCCATCTATTCCTGATAATGTTACCAATTGGAGAGTATTCAATAATGATTCAAATATCATAGATTTCTTAACATCTGAAGGATCTTATGATAGTTAAATTTTGGATGAAAATGAACATGACATTCAGATTAAGAAAGAACAAGATGAAAATCCTATTCCTAAATCTATTTTCAAGTTAGAAGATATGTATGATCTTAAAGATAGGTTTAAAATAGTTACTAACTCAAAAACACAAAGTTCTATCTTAATATTTGAGTTAGTAAATCTAGGAACTAACGAAAAACCTAAAAATATCAATCTAGGTCTGGGTATATCTTCTGAAGAAAGATTATCATTTATCAAATTGTTTAGAATGTATAGAAGTGTCTTTGTTTGGGGTTACACCGATCTTAAAACATATGACACTTATGTAATTCAACACACAATTCCTATAATCTCAGATGAGAAACCTATACAACATAAATTGAGGAAGATTATTCCAAATTTGGAAAATCAAATCAAAATAGAACTGAACAAACTCCTCAAGGAAAAAATCATCTTTCCAGTTAGGCATTCTAAATGGGTATCAAATTTGGGACCTGTTAGGAAGAATAATAGCGATATTAGAATTTTCATTGATTTTAGGAATTTAAACAAAGCTTGTCAGAAGGACAACTTTCCATTACCAACCATGGAACAAGTACTATAGACAGTAGTTGATTCTAAACTTATGTCGTTTCTAGATGGATTCTTGGGATATAACCAAATTCTCGTGCATCCAGGTGATATATTAAAGACTATGTTCAGGACTAAGTGGGGAACTTATGCCTATCAAAAGATGCCATTTGGATTAATTAATGCAGGAGCCACTTTTCAGAGAGCTATGGACACAACTTTTAGAGGGCTCATAAATAAAACAATGGTTATTTATTTAGATGAAATTACAATATTTTCTAAACAAGTAACCAATGATGTGAATGACCTAAAACAAGTCTTTGAGCAATGTAAAAGGTTTGGCATCTCATTAAACCCAAAGAAATCATCTTTTGCATTAGATGAAGGAAAACTTTTAGGGTTCGTTGTGTCAAAAAGAGGTATCTATATTGATCTTGAAAGAATTGAAGAGATTAAAAGAATTCCTTTCCCTCATAACAAGAAATCTATGCTGTCATTTCTTGTGAAAATTAATTTTGTTAAAAGTTTTGTCCCTGATTTTTCACAAATAGTTTTACCATTGCAGAACATGATTAAGAAAAAATTAGTCTTTAAATAGGGACATAATGAAAGATAAGCAATTGATTTGATTAAACAATCAATTATCAACGCTCCATTCCTGACTACCCCTAATTTTCTTAATCCTTTTACTTTATACACTTTTTCATCAGCTACATCATACACTGTTGTTTTAACACAACTTAATGACCAACAAATTGAAGCACCAATATCATTTTTCAGTTCCAATTTATAAGGTGCAGAACTAAATTATTCATTTGTTGAAAAGAAAGAATTTGTTTTCTTTAAGGCTATAAAGCATTTCAGACCTTTTCTCCTAAAAAATCACACCAAAATAATAGTTCCATTCTCTGTAGTGAAACAACTATTAATGCAAAGAGAATTATGAGAGAAAAGGGCTAACTGGGTCACCGCTTTACAAGAATTTGATGTAGAAATTAAGCCCTCTATAATTGTTAGGGGTCATGGTTTTTTCAGAATTCTTATAGGAGCATCCCATCTATCATCAGATGATGAATCAGGTAACAATGTGAAAATATCAAATTTAATTCTCAATGATGCACAATCTCAATACACTAATCTCATATTTTATTTGAAGAATGGATATGCTCTGTGTTGTGGACAATTTTGTCACCCCTAGAGACAGTCTAGAGTTGCCATAGACCAGTGCCTAGGACATCTTAATATAGCAAGGAGCTCTTCATATAGCTTGGGTTGTCAATCCAAGAGCTCACTTACTATCTCTTGTTGAACAAGGAAATTAGTTTAGAATGGGACCAATCTCTCTCAGAAGCTGGTACAAAGATAAGAATAGTGTAGGAACATCATGCAAAACTCCAATACAAAGGCATCAGACAGCTAAGAGACAGCTTGCTGTAAAGAGGGCCAGTTCAAATAATATACCACAGAAATCAGATATCGGAGAGTGGATGCAGAGAAAGAAATTAGGAGAAAATACCAGTTGATATTAGACTGATACCCAGATATACAACAAAACCATGCATGGGCTTGTCGATTCAAGAATCCATACACAATCCTGGAATTTTAAAAGCACGCTCCTAACACAACTGATATAGCAGAAAATATGGATAAGGTGAACATGAAACAATATATCATGATTAGGCCTATTTAAAGCGCTTGACTAATTCCAGAAAGGGCATCAACAAGGATGAATCCTTACTGCAAACTAGTGAGCCACTCGCATTCTAGAACATGATACAAGAAGATAAATAGCATGAAATGAGATATTATATTAACACATAAGAGAAAATTACATATTGTGAGATACTAGAGACCAGAATCCTCATTACAGTTATAACTCCTCCTCACTGAGACCCTACGGGCTCTGAACCTTCATACAGGAATATCACAAAATGTATACAAAAGCCTTTTCATTGCACAGTCTGCTGATAGAAATCTGGAACCCTTCTAATGTATTATTTCTGGGTTTTTATAGAGAAGATAGAGAATTCTCGAGAAGGAGGTAGATGGAGTACATTTAATGACTTAATTTGAACAAAATGGCGGAAAAAATTCGCGCCCACTCTATGAATGACTAAATATAAATGACTGTACTTTACAATCTGCTTCTAGAAATAAATGCTGAGGATGAAAATGTCTTCGTGAACATGACACAAATAATAATATATACAATGTTCTGCCTCTTACTGAAAGAGGGAAAATCTATTGCCGTAAAACCCTGAGATATCTTGCGATTTTGTACTGTACTCTTGGCCCTTTAACTTTGAATTTAAATCCCAGATCTTTAATGTGGGATGTTGTGCTTCCAGATTTTTCACTGATGTCTTATGTTGCTCATTAATATTTTCACCTGCTCAAATCTTGTCTCTTGATTTCCTCTGGAAGGTTCTGCAAACTCACCTCCCTGTTTCCTTTAATGATGGTCATATCATACAACCACCCTCGGCTTCCTCGAATTTCTTCTAAACAAATATTAAGGGCTATACCCACTCTCTTCGCGTACAAAGAAGTTGTAAATTACAGATGGATCTTCGACCGGCGCAAAACCTCGAAAACACAAACCAGCCAAGAAAAACCAGATTTTAGATGGAGACGAGGGTGATGGAGGCATGGTCGTAATGGTAAGAACACACAGAGTGTTAGGGAGGGAATAAATGGGTTTGATTAAACCGCATTTGGCACGAATTTTTCCACGTGAAAAATGCTTTGAACGTGGGGAATGAATAAAAGAAAACGAAGATATGAATGAAAACACACACACACACACATATATATATATATATATATATATATATATATATATATATATATATATATATATATATATATATATATAGGGGAGAAATATTATGGACGTTGAATGATGACGTGTGGATGTACGAAGGACGGTGAAGGACCGACGGGAAATGTGAGTCAATCAAGTGAGAAGAACACGCTTGGGGACGCTTCTGACCTGGAACCAACCGTCGGCTCCTAAGACGCTGGGGAGACGCAATGGTGGGCCACAAGACGCAACAGTCACAGGTTAACGGGCGAGTAACTTTGGAAGATATCCGCCGTCGGATTGAGGCCAGTAAATCCAACGGCTCAAATGAATTCCGCTGCCCGGCCATTGTACAAACTTTAACGCGCAGAAAAGTGGTTTTAGGAACGCCGTACAAAAGACGCGTGGCGCGTTTTCAATGGAATCGCTACCCCCATGGTAAATACCACCGTCTCGTCCAAAGCTGTGCGGAATTAACCGCCGGCTTTCTGTGCGCGGGGGCCACCACGGATGGTCTAATAGCGGGCCATCGATTGGCTTCGGATCTGACGGTTGCAATTGCGCCCGAAAACATTATTGTTAAGCCCCCTCCTCTCCGGCACATGGTTTTGCGCTCGGGATATATGGAAGTTAACGCATGGGGGGGCTAAGGTCGTAGGACTGGGCCCGATAAATTTAAGTTATGGGTTTTTAACCTTGGCAAAGTGTGTTTTACGGGCGGAAATGGTAATATTAAACGAGAGCAAGGATTTTAGGCCATGGCAGACATTTGTAATGGATTCGAATGAGGCAGCGGACCAAAAATCTATAGGCAGGGGGCAATATGTACAACATCGGTTCCATCTGGGGATGGCATGTTCGTCCCTGGACATGTCGAGAATGCGCAGACCATTGAACATTTCTGTATGAACCTTCTGTTTTTCAATTCCCCTACGCTTCTTCTTCAGGTAATTGCCAACACCCTATCTTTATGAAAATAAAAACTAAAACAACTTATATACAATATAATACAATCAGGCATTCCCAGCCTGGATCAGAACTGAAAGTATGGCTTGAGGAATTGGCCATTCACAGGGGCATCAAGCGGATCACCCTGTAGGTTTTCTAACATGAAAGTATTATTTCTCCCTTGATTCACGATTTTGAATGGACCAAACCACAGCGGATCAAATTTAGCATGCTTTCCCTTTTCTGCTCTTCGAACATCCCACCTGAAAACCAGGTCTCCAATTTGAAATTTCCTATCTTTCGCATGCTGATCAAATACATTCTTCATTTTCTCCTGATATTCTATCAACCTCTGATTCACCTGGTTCCGTGTTTCCTCCAATTCTACCAGTTGATTAATCCTTTTGACCATGTCATCTGGCTCTTCCTGGCTTTCCTGCATAAAACGTGCTACCGGCAATGCCAATTGCACAGGAAACACAGCTGCTTGACCATATACTAATTCATAAGGGGATTTCCCTGTTGCCCTTTTACTAGTTATCCTATTTGCCCATAGAGCAAACTTTAGTTGGGAGTCCCAGTTCTTTTGATTCTCATTTATTGTTTTCTTCAAGGCCCTCACCAGGGTTTTATTAGAAGACTCTGCTAAGCCATTTCCCTGTGGGTAGTAAGCTGTGGAGTGAGTCAATATGATGTTATACCGTTGGCAGAAATTTACAAACCTGGCAGACTTGAAAGCCCGTGCATTGTCAGTTACGATTCTAGCAGGACAGCCAAACCTAGATATGATATTTTCCTCCATAAACTTCATTATCATGGCATCTGTAGCATTTCTGGTAGGTATGGCTTCCACCCATTTCGTAAAATAATCTGTGGCTGTTAGTATCCATTTATATTGGCCACTTGATGGGGGATGTATTTCTCCTATAAAATTTAATCCCCATTTCTGAAAAGGTTCATTCACATGAATAGGAATCAAGGGCAAAGATGCTAATTTATGTCTTTCTGCAAATCTTTGGCACTTATCACATGCTCTAACCCAAGAAAAAGCATCTGTATACAATTTTGACCAGTAAAAACCAACCTTTAGGATTTTATGAGTCGTGGCCCTCCAGCTGTAATGTCCTCCACAAATTCCCTCATGAAATTCTGTCATTATATTCTCCACTTCATTTTCTGTGAGGCATAATAGTAATATACCTGAAGGGTCTCTCCAATATAACTTTCCATTAGCAATTATGTATTTCTGGGATTTCATTCTTACAGCTCTGTATTTTATCTTATCACAACTCGGAGGACAGCTAAGTGTTAAAAGATATTCAACTGTTTCTTTATACCAAGGACTAGTGAGATATTTCATGTGTACCTTTTGAGTGGCCATCTCCAGTCCTCGCTGTTCTTCCCCTTTCTCAGATTCTTCATTTGCTATCATGGATAGATTAATGCCCAAAGCTTGATGATTTGATTCAGATAACATCTTAGCGAGTCCCTGTCCTTTAATCAGTTTAGTAGGCCTTATGTCCAAATCATACTCCTGTATTTTTGCAATCCATCTTCCTCTTTTTCCTTCGCTATCCCCCTGAACGAGAATGTCTTTGACAGCTGTTGTGGGGACATATACAGTAATGTGATATTGCAAAACATAGGTTCTAAAAGCTTTAAGGGACTTTACTAGGGCATATGCCTGCTTCTCCATTATATTATATTTCAATTCAGCATCATGCAATACTTGGCTGAAGAAAGCTATAGGCTGCTCATATCCATTTTCATTTTTTTGTAACAATACTCCAGCAATTGTATGAGGTGAAGAAAATGAAAATATCATAAATGGTTTTGTATAATCTGGCCCAGCTAGCACAGGAGCTTCAGCAAATGCTTGTTTTATCCTGGTGAATGCATCTCTAGACTCCTGGGACCATTTTACTTCATTATCCCTTTTCAACATATCAATTATGTGCCTAGCTATCTCAGCATAGTTAGGAATAAACCTTCTCAGAAAATTGATTCTGCCTAAAAACACCTGTACTTCCTTCCTATTCCTAGGTAAAGGAATATTGTTTATTACTTCAACTCTTTTAGGGTCTATTTTCACACCATCTTTAGTTACAATGTGCCCTAAGAGTTTTCCCTCATTTAATGCAAATAAAGATTTTTGAGGGTTGAGGGATAGGCCATACCTCCTGCATTTTTCAAAAGTTCTTCTTAAATTCTCAATATGCTCATCATCATTCTTTGAAAACACTGTGATATCATCAAGATATACCACCAAAAACTTGTCCTGCTCTCCAACAAAATCTATGTCCATTGCCCTCTGAAAAGCAGCTCCTGCATTAATTAATCCAAATGGCATCCTGGCATACATAAATGTTCCCCATGGTGTTGTAAATGTGGTTTTCTTCTGGTCTTCTGGAAATACAACTACCTGATTATAACCAGAAAATCCATCCATCATTGACATTCTGGATGCTCCCACCACTTTCTGCAGGATGTAGTCCATCTTAGGCAGTGGATAATTATCCTTTAGAGATGCTTTGTTTAAATTCCTGAAATCCACACACAGCCTTATTTCTCCGTTCTTCTTTCTAACAGGGACAAGGTTTGCTATCCATTCTGAGTATCTCAATGGCACAATTATTTTGGCCTTCAGTAACTTCTTGATTTCTTTTTCAATGGAGGGAAGCAGCAGAGGATTTATCTGTCTGAGCTTCTGCTTATAAGGTTTTGCATCTTCCCTCAAAGGAATTTTATGCTGCATTATATTAACATCAAAAGTTTTTAGGTCCTGATAGGACCAAGCAAATACATCTTTATAAGATTGAAACAACTTCAAATATTTTTCTTTATATTCTTCTGGGACCCCTTTAGATAATTTTACAATTTTGGGATCAGCATAAGTACCCAGATTCAGATCTCCCACTTGATCTTCTTCTGTCACCTTGTTTGGCTGCAACAGAATATCATCTTTGTTAAATAATATTTCTAGAGGCACCAGCCCTCTGGGTATAACATTTCCTTTTAGCTGCAGCACTCTGTTACCTGCTATTTTCTCTTCCCATTTGTTTTCTGCAATATTTTCAACTTCTTCCTCCTCATTATCATCAATCTCCATATTGGAGAATTCTCCCACTGTCTCCATGAATCTCTTCATCTGTTCATCATCTTAAAATACCTTCCAATGCTTTATATTATCTGGAATGGATGGTCTGTAACGTACCTCCACTTCATATCTTAAAATTGGATTCTGAGGAGGACGGAATGTGCTGGAAGCCACAGCAAGAGAATCTGCTATTCTGTTTTGCTCTCGGGGCATGAACTGTATGTTAAATGCTGAGAAGAAATTTTCTATCATGTCCCACACTTCGTTTCTATAAGCTCTCAGCCGTGGATGCTTAGTTTGGCATTGATTTTTGATCTTTCTTACCACCAGCTCAGAGTCTCCAAAGACTTTTAAACATTGGATGCCCATGTTTCTAGCTGTCTATAGTCCCAATAATAGTGCTTCATATTCAGCTACATTGTTGGTAGCCTCATATTCCAATTTAAAGGACAGTGGCACCCATTTTCCTGTAGGAGAGATTAATAACACCCCGGCTCCATTGCCTTCCCTTGAATTTGCTCCATCAAAATGCAAAGTCCAAATTTCTGATTCCTGATCTTCTTTAGGCTGCTCAGCTTGGATTTGACCAAAAAGGGGCTCATGAGCATAATTTTGATTTTCTTCTAACATTAAACATGATAAGTCTCCCTCTTTGTTATAAACTGGAGAATTATCTGAGCAGTCAGCCTTAGTTACCATTTTAACAAATCTATTCTCCCTGTATAACCTCCTCTCCTGGCCTCCAAATACTGGGACAGTAGCGTATGTTAAATCCAATTTGATTGACCCACCAATCTTTGTACCCCAGGACCTTGACAGTAGCATGCCAAAGCGGGCTGGGATATCAGCAACCACAATGTCCATGACCACACTCTTTGCCGGGATTTGGGCCAAATTGACCACTAAATATTTAATCATTCCCAAGCATTTAACTCTTTTAGAATCAAATGAATATAGGTCTTTGTATGGTCTTGTAATTTGCAGTCCTAGTTGTTCCATGACAGACAAAGGCATAAGATTATGGGAAGCCCCAGAATCTAACATACAATTGTGTAATAGCAGGTCATGAATAACTAGGGAGACATAAAAAGGAGGAGTAGAAGGATCTATCTCCTCGACATGTGGGCCAAAGACTACCATTGGTCTTTCTTCTTGAAGGTTTTAACTATCAGGTACAATTGGTATTTCAGGAGGAAGTATAAAGGAAGTAACTTGAGACTGGTATACAGGCTGTTTTAATAGTTCAGTCAGGGGGACTGGAATCTTAATTTTCTCAAGTTCCTTTTGCAAATTGAAAGAAGATGGGGACTTTTCTATCACCACTTCTTTTGAGTCTTTATTTTCAGCTGAAGATTTAACTTCTTTTGACACAGATTCAGCATTAGGAGGACTGACTATTTTTGAAGAGGAAGGAATCTGATCATTAGGCTGCAAGGGAGCATTTAGAGGACTCTTACCTTTTTCTATTTTTCTCTTTGTTGCTGATTCCTTCTGAGCAGATGCTTCTTTCTGAGGTGGCTCCTCTTCTTGATCCTGATTTTTGGTCCTCTTCCTTGAAGACCTGAGATCATACTTTACATTGAATTGTGCTTGCATGAAATCATCAAATTTCTTACAATAATGGTCAATCTCTGCTTCTTCTTCTTCGTCTTGCAATGGGCATTCCATGTCGTCATTGTTTGAAAAAGCCAGATTTGAATCCTCTAACTGATAAGTGGCATCTTTAGTGGAGTCTTCTGCTGGACCTTCCAGGTACAAGGGATGAGGTACCTGGTCTTGTTGTTCCTTTGCTTCTCTCGGCAATATCTGCAATGGTGGTCTTCTATACTGGGGATTATATCCTCTGTTTGGAGCATTATAGAAATTCTTGGAAGCTGAATTCTTAGCCTCCAGTTCAAGCTTAACCATCTTCTTTATCATCTTGCTGATTTCATCCATTTTATCTAAATCCTTTTCTTGATTAGAGGTGGAAACCTCTTCTTTGCCTCTCCTCCTAGTATCTTGTTCAACTTTTCCTTTTAATTTCCCAGTGGAGGAAAATTTTGCTTCCAATTCCAAAGCATCTGACTGTGCATCATCTAAAGTGGCAGGTTTTCTTTCTCTCAATGAGAATCCAAAATAAAAATCAAAGGCTGCTATGAAAATTATCTTTGCGACAGCTTCATGGGGCTTCATTTTGGGAGGCAGGCTCAAATATAACTTGTTAAACCTTTTAATAAACTCTGACACCCCTTCATTATGTTTCTTCTTCATAGTATTAAACTCAGTAAGACACTGACCATGATCTTTCTTTTCTCCCCACTTCCTGAGGAAAACATTCTCCATGACATCCCAGGTGGTCACTGAACGATTTCCCAATGTCTTGAACCATTTTCTGGCTTCACCTTCCAAAGACTGCACAAACAATCTCAAGACCACATCCAAATGTTCAACATTTAAGTTTTCTGCAAAGGAGCAGAAAGTCTCAAGATGTTTCTGAGCATCAATTTCATTTTCACCATTGAATCTCGGCAGAATCTTCAAGTAATCCTGTGGCATATCATTTAGCACTTGGGGTAAGGCTAGTGGTGCATATTTGTTCAATAGAAAAGCAGGAACATTAGCCATTGGAGGAGGTGGGGGTTGTGCAACAGTCTGAGATACAAACGAAGGGAGAGGAGTAGGAGGAAGTGGAGTATGAATAACAATGGGAATATATTGCACAGAAGCCTGAGGTGTGGATGGGAATAGTTCACGGTTAACAGCAACTACTTCTGTGACTTTTTTAATTTTCTCAGCCTCGGGAGTAGGATGAGAATCTTCTTCAATCCAGGTACTTCCTCTACGTGGAGTTTCTGAGTAAAACTCGGGATTTTCTGTTCTGATATCTTGAGAAGAAGAGGGCGGATAATCTTCAACGGAATATTCAGGGTTTTCAGCACGAACTGACTTCCTCTCCTTCCAAACTCTTTTATGAATGATCTTCTCTGGGTCAGACACGTAAGGTTTTTTTGACTGAGATGTATCTGACCTCAAATGTGGCTTGCGAGGAGCCAGGACTACCAATAAATTTATCAAATAAAAGCAGTGGAGTCGCCAAGGTGAGAGATACACAACTCTTCAACTCTCTGTGCTCACCTGATTAGAGAGTGAAAACAATTTGTCGAGGCCTAGGGAAACTGATATTCTTAAATTCGATCCCCGGCAACAGCGCCAGAAAGATGTTGTGGACAATTTTGTCACCCCTAGAGACAGTCTAGAGTTGCCATAGACCAGTGCCTAGGACATCTTAATATAGCAAGGAGCTCTTCATATAGCTTGGGTTGTCAATCCAAGAGCTCACTTACTATCTCTTGTTGAACAAGGAAATTAGTTTAGAATGGGACCAATCTCTCTCAGAAGCTGGTACAAAGATAAGAATAGTGTAGGCACATCATGAAAAACTCCAATACAAAGGCATCAGACAGTTGAGAGACAACTCACTGTAAAGAGGGCCAGTTCAAATAATATGCCACAGAAATCAAATATCAGAAAGTGGATGCAGTGAGAGGAATAATAAGAGAATATCAGTTGAGATTAGATTGATACCCAGATATACAACAAAACCATGCATGGGCTTGCCAATTCAAGAATCCATACACAATCCTGGCATTTTAAAAGCACCCTCCTAAGACAACTGATATAGCAGAAAATATGGATAAGGTGAACATGGAACAGTATATCATGACTAGGCCTATTTAAAGCGCTTGACTAATTCCAGAAAGGGCATCAACAAGGATGAATCCTTACTGCTAACTAGTGAGCCACTCGCATTCTAGAACATGATACAAGAAGATAAATAGCATAAAATGAGATATTGTATTAACACATAAGAGAAAATTACATACTGTGAGATACCAAAGACCAGAATCCTCATTACAGCTATAACTCCTCCTCACTGAGACCCTACGGGCTCCGAACCTTCATACAGAAATATTACAAAATGTATACAAAAGCCTTTTCACTGCACAGTTTGCTGATAGAAATCTGGAACCTCTACAATATCTTATTTCTGGGTTTTTATAGAAGAGATGGCGAATTCTCGAGAAAAAGGTAGATGGAGTACATTTAATGACTTAATTTGAACAAAATGGCGGAAAGGATTCGCGCCCACTCTATGAATGACTGAATATAAATGACTGTACTTTACAATCTGCCTCTAGAAATAAATGCTGAGGATGAAAATGTCTTCATGAACAAGACACAAATAATAATATATACAATGTTCTGCCTCTTACTGAAAGAGGGAAAATCTGCTACCGTAAAACCCTGAGATAGCTTGCGATTGTGTACTGTACTCTCGGCCCTTTAACTTTGAATTTAAATCCCGGACCTTTAATGTGTGATGTTGCGCTTCCAGATCTTTCACCGATATCTCATGTTGATCATTAATACTTTCAGCTGCTCAAATCTATCTCTTGATTTTCTTTGGAGGGTTCTGTAGATTCACATCCCTGTTTTCTTTAATGATGGTCATATCATACACCTACCCTCAGCTTCCCTCTTGAATTTCTTCCTCGAAAACAGTCAAGGGCTATGCTCCTGATTTCTGCGTACAAAGCAGCAAATTATGATGGATCTTCGACCACGGAAAACCTGAAAAAACACAAACTATTTAAGAAAAACCAAACGGGGATGGAGACGAGGGCGATGGAGGCATGGTCGTATGGTAATAACACACAAAGTGGTGGAGGGAATGCAATGGGGCTTTGATTAAACAGACAAGGCGCGAATTTTCCACGTAAAACAGTTTGAACGTGGGGAATGAATAAAAACGAAGGATATGAATGAAAACACATATATATATATATATAGGGGAGAAATATTATGGACGCGCGGGATGATGACGTGTGGATGTACGAAGGACGGGTGGCGAATCGACGTGGCAGCGGAGTCAACGGGCGGAGGATAACACGGTTTGGGACGTCGAATCTTGAAACCAAATCAATGGCTCGGAGACGCTGGGGCGACGCAATGGTGGGCCACAAGACGCAACAGTCACAGGTTAACGGGTGAGTAACTTTGGAAGATATCCACCATCGGATTGAGGCCAGCGGATCCAACGGCTCAAATGAATTCCACTGCCTGGCCATTGTACAAACTTTAACGCGCGGAAAAGTGGTTTTAGGAACGCCATACAAAAGACGCGTGGCGCGTTTTCAATGGAATCGCTACCCCCATGGTAAATACCATCGTCCCGTCCAAAGCTGTGCGGAGTTAACCGCCGGTTTTCTGCGCACGGGGGCCACCACGGATGGTCTAATAGCGGGCCATCGTATGGCTTCGGATCTGACGGTTGCAATTGCGCCCGAAAACATTATTTTTAAGCCCCCTCCTCTCCGGCACATGGTTTTGCGCTCGGGATATATGGAAGTTAACGCATGGGGGGGCTAAGGTCTTAGGACTGGGCCCGATAAATTTAAGTTATGGGTTTTTAACCTTGGCAAAGTGTGTTTTACGGGCGGAAATGGTAATATTAAACGGGAGCATGAGGATTTTAGGCCATGGCAGATATTTGTAATGTATTCGAATGAGGCAGCGGACCAAAAATCTATAGGCAGGGGGCAATATGTACAACACTCTGAATCAACTCAATTACAAAACAAAACGGGATTTGAGATTAAAGGGCAAGAAATATGAATTAATCAACAATGTATTTTTTAGGAGAAATTTTTATTCTGCACTACTAAGATGCTTAGAAAAATCTAAAGCAGATAAAATCTTGCAAGAACTCCATGATGGACCAGCTGGAGGAAATTTTGGAGGAAATACGACAGCACATAAAATCCTGCATGCAGGTTACTATTGGCCTACACTTTTCAAAGATACTCATGAATATGCAAGAAAATGAAAAGTGTGTCAAAGTGCATCTGGAAGGCAAAGGAAGTTAGCCTTCCCATTACAGGCAGCCAATATCAAATAACAAATCGAACAATGGGGATTAGATATAATTGGTGAGATTTTTCCTAAATCTTCCAAACAACATATATATATCCTTACAACTACAGATTACGTTACTAAATGGGTGGAAGCAATCCAATTAAAGGTAGCCAACTCTGAGAATATCATTTATTTCATCGACCAAAGTATCATAACTAGGTTTGGCTTACCTACTGCTTTAATGTTTAATAACGCATATTACTTCTCAGGAATCGCTATAATGGAATTTGCAATTAAAAGAGGTTTCAAACTTAAGTATTATGCCAATTATTACCTACAAGAAAATGGTTTAGAAGAATCTACAAACAAGAACTTAATTAAAATAATCAAAAGAACTGTTGATCAAAACCAACGAAATTGGCACTAGTCATTAAATTTTTCTCTTTGGGCAGATCGAATAACTCAAAAAGCTTCTATTGGCACTTCTCCATTCAATCTTGTTTATGGAAAATAAGTTGTACTTCCTACTAATGCAGTTATTCCCTCTCTTTCCTTGGTACAATTTATTAATGAATCCCCTTCTTCTTCTTTACAAATTAGACAATGTCAAATTCTTAAGTTAGAGGAAGAAAGCGAAAAAGATAAACATACTCATGCACATCATCAATAGATAATAAAAGCTTCATTTGATTCAACTTCTGTTACTCCAAAAAAATTTCAAATTGGTGATCTGGTATTGAAATGAGACAAAGTGAATGAGGAAAAAGGTAAACACGCGAAGTTTCAAAAACTCTGGCTAGGTCCATTTCAAATAATTGAAGAAATAGGCCCATCAACATTCTTATTGCAAGTTCTATCAATCAAAAGAGATTCTTTGCCTATTAATGGGCAGATTTTTAAAAAATACTTTTCATAGGAGGTAACCCCTTCTATTCTTTGTATATTAGTGTCTTTTTCTTTCCATTTAGAAAAATAAAAGTTGCTTAGTATAATTTTTTGGATTTTCAAAATAAAATCTCAGATGATCCTTATTGATTTATTTCTTATAAGAAATAATAAGTGTTAAGGAAACACTCGAAAGATTTGAAAGACAAATAGATTTTATTTTCATTGAAAGATGCAATTTCACTAAAATTATTTTTTCACTGATGAACTCTCATCCTTATATAGCGTGATTATTCTGTTATCAATCAAGAAATGAATATTTAACATAGTAAAGTATTTTTTACAGAAAAGAAAAGTAAAACTCAACATTATCATCCAGAATCCTTAAAAGGACCAATGATTCACCCCATCCGGGAAAACTTATTAATTTTTGAAAGAAATTAAAAAAATATATTATAACTAGAAAAACTTGAAAGATAAAAAGTCTCATCATGAGATTGTTTACCATGTTCATAGTGAAATAGTTAAACTGACATTACTAATACTGCTTACCAAAACAGGGTAATGACTTGAGATTATATCAAGAGAAAAAGGGGTCTCATCAAGAGCGAGCTTGATCAGTTTAATTACAACTAGTGAATGGCATTGTCATCATTTGGTTACTGAGCTAAGACAATGGCTTTTAAGTAGCTAAAAATATCATACAAAAAAAGAAAAGTTTCAAAAAATTAGAATTTATTTTTGGAAATTATAAGAAACATTGGATGGGGCAATGAATCATTGCTAGGTAAAAGGTAACCCTACCAAAAGTTTAAATTTCTTATTGGAACATAGGCTCTACCTATGATAAAAAGAGTAATTTTTTATAAAGCTGATATGTAAGAGCCACCCGCTTTATCTTTCTGAACTAAGTAAAGACTGATATAGATTTTCATACTTATATATTTAAAAGAGGGATTCTTATGAATTATAAAAAAGAGAAATTTCATTGCTTAGTAAGATATTATTTGTTTGAAATTCATTCCTGCAACTATTTTTATTTCAAAAAAGTTTTAGAAATTTCAAAAAAGTTAGTCAGAGATAGCTGGTTCTTCCAACTGAATCACCAATTGTCGTGTTGTACAACAACCCTCGTTTATTTTAATAAATGGGGACCCTTTAGAAATAAATAGGAAATTTATTTTTATCTTTAAAACAAAAAACTTTAGGAAATAAAGTTTTCTTTGAATTTTTTTGCTTTATTCCTTAATGTGCATCGCAAACCGCATAGCTTACAACCCAAAAGACTTGTAATACATTAAGTCATTTGAGCTGCAAAACACGCTAAAGCCTTTTCCGAAGTTATGTTTAAAACTTGCAAACACTTCAATTATCGTTATATTTTCTTTATTGCATCGCACCTCATTTAAAATGATCAACTTATAAAGCAATTCGATATAAATTACGATTGCCCGGACCCGATGAACCAACAAAGCAATAAATATAAAGCTATAAAAGTCTCATAAAGCACGATCGCTCGACTTTTTGAATGTGCATTTTGCGTTTTGCACAAATTAACAAAAAGAAAATTCATTACCACATAAGATTTCCAATGTGCGATTTTCGCAGATCGCATTTCGCAGCATTTATGGGTAAATATCATAAGCAGTTAAAGTTATAAATTGTGATATGGGAACTAAATGGAATTTAATTACTCAAGCATGCGAAATGACTTATGTCGAATCAAAACAAAATATGAGATCTAACGTCTTAAGTTAATTGATAAATATTTTGTGCGAAGGTATAAGAGATTTTATTTTGAAATGATTATTGATGATTAATATCATATTTAATAGATTCATATCTATTCGTGCATGTTTGATTTAAGCGAAGAATTTGTCTCTCTGTTCTCTATACTTTTAATATTGCTTTGTTTTCTTAAAAACGGGAAACCATTTAACGGAGTAAGGAAGATTGAAATGAGAAAAAAAGTCAAAGATATTTCTCAAGCTTTGTCTACTGAAGAATCATACATGTCTCCCTTATTTTCAGATATCACCTACAACAAATATTGTGGTAGTTCACCATGGGAGGCAATGTATAAACTGTTCGAAGATGAAAATCCAAAGGTAATAACCAAAGTCGCTACAACAGGCATAAAAACTACTTCAGACACGACTTACATCAATGTTGCATGTTCATTCATTCATAAGGTAGCCACAAGACCAAAGGTTCTCCTTTACACAGACATGATTAAGTGGGTAATTGACCACTTAAGCATAGATGACAGAAAATTCAAGGATTCGAAGGGATAAATCATAGGGTCTTTCAGGGCAGAATATTTACAAGCAATGTACCATCTACCCTCCCTACAACAGAAATATGACAAGGCTTTTCTACAAAAATTTATATCAAAGCATCTAGATCTTATGAAGGTCATCAAATAATGGAAGGAAGACCAGGGAAAGTTGAAGCGAGATAAACTCGGTACATACCCAATTGCCAAAATTCCTTCCCCTTATTGCTATGCTTCCGGTATGTTGTGTAGATTATTTTCCAAATATGATACCACTATGCTTTTAGTAGATTGGGTTCCATTGATTGACACAAACGTATATTCCTTAATTCTGAATTGGGAAAATATCCTATCTGATAGTTTACCAAACATATCACATAATATAGTAATAAAAGGATTGTTTCATCTAGATAAATATCTCCCTTTTATATGTACACCTATGTCATGGATGCAATCTACTTTTCTTCTAGTTTTCCTACCATGGGATGGAAATGGACTACCCAAGACCCTACCCCAATCCACATCTACCACAGAGCCCTTTGGGATTCTTACTTCCATCTGCATTTTTATAAAAAAAATTCATGGATTCATGTTGCCTATGCACCAAATGATATTCAATAATAAAGCCCCTAGGGTTTCCGAAGAGGCGAGTGCATATATTCTTTCTGTAGCTAGGTGGTTTGCAGAGGAGAATTTTACATATGTCAGAGTATTCGGGAGTTATGCTTCTCCCCACGCCCTACCATATTATGTTCCTGCTAATTTACTTGCAAGAGAGATAGCCTACCAACTTGTTAA
This sequence comes from Pinus albicaulis, assembly GCA_034641835.2. Taxonomy (NCBI): domain Eukaryota; kingdom Viridiplantae; phylum Streptophyta; class Pinopsida; order Pinales; family Pinaceae; genus Pinus; species Pinus albicaulis. Next base: position 810,196,041 of record CM076571.1, read on the forward strand.
TGGTATTACTAAATAGCTGAAATATGCTAAGAAGGACGTTTGCCCTAATTTCACTTTATAGTGCGGTACTTTATACTTTTTGATATTGGCCATACCTACAAGGAGGTTTCGAAGATTAATATATTGAATTTGGAAGTAATGAAAAAGAGGCTATATGATCCAAATGATGTAATTAAAAATTACACCATTGAGCTCAAAATGAAGCCTTTTAAAAAGGAAATAGATGGATTTGATGATCTCTTCCAAGGCATGGAATTTTTTTTTGATATAATCAATTTTGAAGCTATCAACTTAAACAAGATGATTTTGGAGCCTTGCAAATATACAGAAATAAGAGACTGGAGAGATTTCCTCTCAGCTTGTTAACTATTGAAGATGTCAATAGACCTACTCCAAGTATCATCTTGGATAATGAAACAAAATACATATCAGAGGATGAATTGGGCCAATCAGAGTATCAATCTCACAGTTTGGATCATTCTGAAAATGAATCTAAATCCAAAAAGGATAGCCCAGAAAAGATAATTGATCAGGTAATCCAAGAGATAGAGATGCAAGAGCAAAGAGAAAATAATAGACCAGAGTCAACTTCCCAAGAAGTTCAACAGAGTCATGACAGACTTGATCAATCAGAAAAGTCACAAACAAAGAATTTGAGTAGTGAATGGGATAAGTTTTCTGAAGCAATAAAAACTCTTAAATTCAATCCCAATGTTTATCTAGTTACTATTTTTCAGACACTTGAACATTCCCAAAATATAGTGGAAACTGTTAATCCACTATAACAAGTTCCAGAAGTTCGTGATCAAGAGATCATACCGGCCTACCCTACAAAACAAATAGTTTTACAAATTAAAGAAATTCCTTCACTACACATCTTCTACAGTCCTAATTATAAGTTTTTAGTTAAGATAAATAAAAATAGAAGAACTTATCAGACACTCTCAAACCTCACAGATGAATATGTTGACGTTTTGTGGAAGGATCCCTTAGCTGATCCTACAAAACATTTAACTAAATTATCACAGTATGCAGGGGCATATGCTACTTCCATTGTTGATAAAGCTACTGAAGTTAGAATGTTACTGAATCAAAAGGAAGATAGAATATAAGAACTAGAGAGAATGTTAATTGAAGAAAAATCCAAGTCCAATGAGCAAATGAAATCAAAGATGGCCCAGTTTCAAAGAGATTCCGGGAGTCTTAAATTGCAACATCAAACAAAAATCAATGAGAAAAAATCACAACTAGAAGCAGCAACGACCAGGTTGCAAATCCAACCGCAATTAGAGAAATTCATAAAAGAAGCATTGGATGTAAATACTAAGTTAAATCAACAACAGAAAGTATTTTTCCAGCAAACTTCTATTATTGACTCTTATTGTGACTCAAATGACATAAAGATCCAGCAAGTAGCTATCCAAAAACTTGAATGTGAGAAGCTCGAAAAGAAAATCAACGAACACATTCAATGGAAAGCATCAGACTCAGGGAAGAAAGCTTATCTATCCCTGGTAGATAAGTTTCATAAGGAGATCCTATTCAAAGATTGGGAAGCACAAATAAATCAGGCAAAGAAAGAAGTAGCGAAAACATCAAGATTATCAAAGGAGATTATTGAATCTGTATGTGAATAGATGGTGAAATAAGAACTTATCAAAGTGTACACGTCTGAAGTGTTATCAAAAGTAAAACAACTAGAAACACAGTGGATGAAAAAGGCAGAAAATCAGGATGAAGTAATTAAAAAGGTACATAAGTTTGATCAAGAAAATTATTGGAATTTTCTGATCAAACCTTATCATCAGTACCGGATCCTACAGTCTTTAACAAATTCAACTTGAAGATCATAGCCAATACTCTCAAACATAGTATTTAAGGGATAGGTCAGATCGATAATTTTGCAGGTAGCTCAGCTCAAGCCTATGATAGATATTTGTCAACTTCGTGACCAAATCCAAAAGGAAGGACAAAATTCATAAATCATATTGTAACATTATTTTCCTAGATTGTAGTTTAAGTTAGCCTTATGATGATGGTTGTTTGAAACCTCCTCTATATTTTTGTAATAATATATTTTAGAACATAGTTAGTTTAGTATTTAAATCCCTCACATGCATTTAGAGAAGGGTCTAGAAATTTATCAAAAATATTTGCAAAGAATGCACTATTATAAGTTTGTGAATGATTTGATGAATTAATGGAACATAGATCTATTATCATTTGACAATTAAAGTTGTTTAACTGATGTTGCACTATTGTTCTCTTTAAATTTCTTGAAAGTGAAGAGGAGCAGATTCATTATTGTTAGTTTACATGAGTAGAACTTTGTACATGTGGTACTTTTATTCACTTGTATTAAGTCTTACTTTATAGATTGACATTCATCTTTTTATTGCATTATATATTTCAAACATTATTATAGATGAATGTTACATGCACTTCTGTTCTAATATTTGTCTGTGATTTCTTATTAAATATATAATCACACATATGAAGGCGTTATATTTTTCACAATTATTCTAGTCAAACTACTTTGTTAGAAGAATCATCTTACATAATTTTCATCTCCTTCAATTGTTAAAGAATCTATATTACTAATAGTTAAAATATATTTCTTTAGATCACATAAACGAAGAAACACCCCAGGTATATAGTAGAATAAATAGTTTATATAGATGCATATGATAGATTAAAATCATTCTCCATTTGCATGTTGTATAATCAAAATACACCCTCAAAATCATCCGTATTGGGACACTGGTCCCATTATCCCCAGTCGGAGCCACTACACCAAACAGAAAAGGCGTTGCTTTAAGGTTCAGACTGGGTGGTTTTCCCCCATGTTTTGGCTATGGAATTCTGAGGCCTAAAAATTCTGGCGCAAGAAGGAGGGCCTTGTGAATGGAAAAAATATATGATCAATCTAAAGGTCTATCTAAGAGTGTCTCTCCCTCTAGATCCCCGTCAACTTCTAGAAAATTATCTAGATCCTCATCTTTAAAATCTGAAGTTGATCATCCTTCTCCTAAGTCTCCTAGTGATATTCAACCCATACTATATCCTGATTCCCATCAAGCTTCCCTAGAAGTTCAGTCTTTGATAGAAAATTTAGATAGAGTATCTATTTTTTCTGAAAATCCTGAATCTTCTCAAATATCAGATATCAGTATTTCGTCTTCTTTATAACCTCGAAGAATATTAACTCGATCAGAAAGTCAAAAGACATAAATTCTTCCTTTTGAATTTCCCATCGATAGTACTAGAAATACACTAAAGATGACTCAATCAGATTCAATCGCCAGTGAGATCTTATCCCATTCACCTCCATTACCTTCGCTCACTTCCACAACTTCCATTCCAACAATCAGTGTCACTTTGACTAGTTCCAGTACTCAAACTACTATACCTACAACTAGTCCGAGCACTCAGCCTGCCTCTTCTTCAACTCAAAATCCACCCAACTGTTGGGAAAAATACTGAGAGGGGGGGTGAATCAGTATTTACTGCATATTCAAAACTTTTACTTTTTCTTGCTTCTAAAACCCATACGCTACTTTTCTGAAACAGACTCACGTATATACACGGATACCCTTTATGAAATGCGCGTATACACAGATATCTAATTATTTCATTAGTTCTTCACTTAAATCATTCCATCAGTCATTCATCAGATGTTTAATAATCAGTAAACATATGCAGTAGAAACAGAATAAACCATCACACAAAGCATTACACATGAACACCAGGATTTTAGGTGGAAACCCAAGTCGGGAGAAAACCACCGCTGCAGTTGCTCAGCCTTCAATATTTTATTATAGAGAAAACATCTTACAACATATGTGCTGGCGCAGACTTGACCAGCACGCAGGCACCCACCTACGCTCATTTACCAGCCTCTCCTGGAAGGGAGCTCCAACCCCCTGACTCATTTACCAGCCTCTCCTGGAAGGGAGCTACGACCCCCCGATCTCGTTTACCAGCCTCACCTGGAAGGGAGCTACGACCCCCCGATCTCGTTTACCAGCCTCACCTGGAAGGGAGCTACGACTCCCTGACTGAAGGCTACAACCCTTAGCACCACCTTGGACCACGTTTCATCAATTTTCACACTGGATCCAAAGCTTCCTTTAGAACACCACTTGCAGGCCATGTTTCATCATATTTTCATACTAGACCCACTCCATACATTTAAGCACAGTCAAACATCAACAACAAATAGCTATAACACAGCAGAACAGATCAGACATCTCTTACCACAGACTTCAGTAAACCCTAGTTTGCATACGCGCTTTCCTTTCTCTGATGTCGCATATATACGCGCTTACATTCACATCAACCAGCGTATACTTCAGAATTAATTTCACTACACATACGCGCTTTCTCTACAGCGAAGCCGCGTATATACGCGCTTCCTCTGCGACGAACTAGCGTATAGATCTTCAACCATTTTAGAGCTGCATACTTCTTTAGATCAGATATTCAGTTCAGATTCAACCCTTTACCTCAGACAGATATTTGCCTCATCATAGATCTAATCACTCCATAAACAAATCTAGCAAATACAGATACATTTCAGATCTAGATATCCCGCTTCATCATTTCTTCATAGGTGCACCATAGATTCAGATCTATCATCAAAACTTTACCCTTTCCATACAGATATACTTCATAGAGAAGTATTCATTCAAGCTCAGACATCTTGCTCCCACACTCATGATTTGCATAATGAATTTCTTCTCCTTATATAGGTTTATCCTTTTTCTTAACACTTACATTCTTCAATACCATGGGCCGTAACAATACCATGAGCCTGAAACTACCCGGACGGGGTCAATTAGGCGAATCATTACCCAATACAATGGGTCAATACCATGGTGGTTACCCCTGGTTTTGCACTTTTTGAGCGCTTTTACCCATACGCGACTTGGCACGTTCTTTTCCGCGTGCATACACGACTTCCCCTAGACAGATCCGCGTATTCCTTGAAACATACTCTTTTCATCATATATTTAGCACATGCTAAATTTCTTTCTTCATTGCCTTCTGTACTCACTGTAGATACATCAGTTTTAGTTCATCAAGACATATTCTATCAAGCACAACTTCATCCAGTAAGTTGCCATTATCTTCATCAAGAGGGTTGTCTTTCAAGGACAACACTCATCATCATATTGCCAACAAACATCATTTACCAAGTCCATTACGTCAAGAATAGCTTCATCAGGTGGATTGCCATCAAGGACAACACAAGTCAATAGTCGCATGTCTTCATCTTCATTCAGTGGGTTGCCATCAAGGACAACACTCGCATCAGTGTTTCCAACAATCTCCCTTTGGACTTGATGTTAAACTAATATTGCGTTTGGTTACCACAATGTATGATACATTAAGACACCATGTCACTCTCCCAAATATTTGACACCATTCTTTGTCTTCATTCAAACACCATGTCACTCTCCCCCTTTGACATCAAGGGCAAAGGGCGGATCAAAAACCAGCATACTCTCCCCCTTTTCTCCTCATGTGGAAGAAGCATTCAGCAGATCTGATATATACTGAAGTGACCAAGCTCCCCCTGAGTTCATGCTGAATCTTCAAACATAATTTCCAATGAAGTACATGACTCTATGATTTTCCTATCACCAAACACTCATACTTACATCAAATATCCAAGCAAGTGGATTTACGTATGAGAATCAAGTACCCAACCAAGTGGGTTTACACATTTCAATTCAGCTACCCAACCAAGTGGGTTTACAAAATTTGACTCAGCTACCCAACCAAGTGGGTTTACAAATTTGACAATTCCTTACATGACTGAATATTACAAATTTTACATCAAGGGTCTCAACATGACCTTTTCATAACCAATACCAAAAAGTCCTCAAGAAAGAGAACATATTTCAGAACCATCATAATGCCAACACTGCATTATACTCAGCAAAACTAATGCTCCCCCTGAATCTGTGCAACCAAGCAATCTTTCCAAAGACTAAGGCTCCCCCTTAGTTTGTGCATCCTGAAAACTTCCACCAACAAATCATCAAGGCATCTTCATCAAAACATTAGAAACAGAATTATGAGAACTGGAACACCACCAGAGATACCAAACAGTATCAGAGATACCAAACAGCACTGCAGTTGTGCTAAAAAGAGCTGAACCAACCAAAAATTATCAGCAACCAAACATACGCGGTTTTCTGTGCATGAACTAGCGTATATACGCGACTGTGTTTCAGGAAACCCGCGTATCCCAAGCCATCTTCTAGAATTTCAACCAGGTCTGATTCTTTGTGAGGCAAAGACAGTGTTCAGCTTCTTTCTGAGACATTTGAATGCTTCCCTGGACTACAGATAGATATAACGGTGTAGTTGTGTCTTCAAGCGTCATCCAACGGTTGTAGCAAAGGCACATTAGTAACCAAGCCTTCAGATTCTTTGCAACATCAATACAATCTTTCCAAGAAAGTTTATCATACCAGAACAACAGCTTCTCATAAGTGTCAAGCAATCATTCATGTGGTCCACCACCATCCTACATCACCATGACCTTTAAGATTTAACATGAAGTAACATATGTAGGAACAAATCTCAGCCATAGTAACGACTATGCATGAACTATTCTTATCTCTGAATCATAAGACTTCCAATTTTATCCAACAGATAAACTTCAGCAAGCAGTAAACATAGTTCATCTCATCATCATAAACCATGTACCAATTCATCATCATTTGAGCATGAGTATCACAAAAACCAAAGAATAAGCAGTCATATTGCCAACAATGCAATCATTAGTATTCAACCTGCTGCTCCTCCTAAACCAGTGCTCTTCCTTAACTTCTGCAATCTGAAACACCTTCAACAGTAAGTCATCAGCAAAAATCTCTGCATGAACTGTCCTTGTTTCTGAATTATAAAAATTTCATCTCAGCAATGAATACTCAAGCAAATAGAACTCATCCATAGTCTTCAACATAAGAAACCATGTATCATATCATCATTGTTTAGAACTGAGAAACTAAGCTGATACTGAGACAACAATATAGTTATTAACAATCAGACTGATGCTCCCCCTGAGCCTTTGCTCCAGATCTTCAGCTAACATATAAATTCTCTTATCATCAATGCATACGCGACTGTGTCTGAAGAAACTCACGTGTATACGCGACTTTTGTTAATATGACCTGCGTATGGAAAGTGAAGCATAGAAAATTTTCATCTTCCTTCATTTCCTCCTGAGCTTGTACCTCATGTACCTGTCCTTTCCACATCAGATGCGCTGTCAGAAGTAAACATAACCAGAATAATCAAATCAACCATGAGAGACATCATACATTGCTCCCCCTGTGACGATACATTACTAAATCTCATAATGTATCCCACATCATTCATGCAGTAAATTAGAGAAGTAAGCTTCAGAAGCGGATGACTGCAGTAGGGTCTGAATTCCTTACGTTTCTGATCGGTCCTCCTTCTTTTTCCAAATTTTCTTGACCTTTCCAATTGTGTGCTGAAAATTGTCCACTTTCCCAGATCTGTTCATCCTGCATTCCTTTTCTACATGTCCATACTTGTTACAAGCATAACATCTCATGTGGCCAGAGAAATAAACATAATAATCATAATGAGCTTTTCTATTCTTCCTTCTATTACAATCACCAGCTTTGTGACCATACTCGTTGCATGAAAAACAATATCCATTGAAGAAACCAGAGTACCTTTCTATGTAGGAGCTGTTTGTTTGAGGCTGAAATGATCTGCTCCTGCAATTTTCTGCAACATGCCCATAATTATGACATTTAAAGCATTCAACATTATTGACTGATTTCCTTTGAGATTTTCACTACTACAATGAATTTTTGTTTCTTTTCTAACCTTCTGTGTTTTGCATTGACTTCTTTTGAATCTTTAGCACTTCCTTGTGAACTAGATTCTCCTTTAACAGTTTCATGAAAACCAAGACCAAGTTTGATAGAAGGAGACCTTTGACTACTAAGAATATTATCCAGAATCTTAGTACTATCTTGAAACCTCAAAAGTCTAACCTTTTCTTCTAATTTACCTTTATGAATGTTTACCTCAACTTCCAAGGCTTGACATTGCTTTGTCATGCTTTCTTCTTTCCTTCTTCCATCTTCTACTTGATCCTTCAGATTTAGAATCTCTTCTTTCAACCAATCTTTGTTTTCTTCACATGTTTGTTGTAGCTCTTCATTCTTCTTCTTCGATGCTTTGAGATCTTCTTTCAGAGATATGTTTTCTGCTTCAAGTCCTGTATTCTTCTTATTTGATTTATCCAGGTCTTCTTTGAGGGAAATGATTTCTGCTTCAAGTCCTTCCTTTTCAAATGATTGTAGAGGTTCCTCACTCTTCTTACTTGATGCTTCAAGTTTTTCTTGTAGAGAGATGATTCCAGCTTCAAGACTTTCATTCTTCCCTTTTGATTTTTCCAGATCTGTTTTTAGAGAAACGTTTTCTGCTTCAAGTCCTTCATTCTTCTTATTTGCTTCTTCAAGATCTGCTTGCAGAGAGATGATTCCAGCTTGATATCCTTTACTTCGACTGTATACATCATCGAACATCCTTTTCAGTCTAAATATCAAAGCTTTGTTAGCTTCTTCCTTCTCATTAAATATTCTTTGCTGATCTTTGATAACTTCTTCTAGATCCACAACTTTACTCTCACTATCTTCATCTTTAATCTTGACAGCTTCTTCTAGGTCGATAGTATATTCTTCACTATCATCACCATTCATTGTACCAATGAGACAACTAGGACCCCAATCACTATCTGATTCATCTTCTTTGATTTCTGGTATCCATGTTCTCTGAAATATCTCCTTTCTTCGAGTAGGCTTCTTCTTTTGCTTCTTTCCCATTGTGACGGATCTCCTTCAAGCGATCAAGCTTCTGCAGAAGAACCTCCTCTGATACCAATTGTTGGGAAAAATACTGAGAGGGGGGGGTTGAATCAATATTTACTGCATACTCAAAACTTTTCACTTTTTCATTCCTTACAACCCATACGCTACTTTCCTTCAGTAAACTCGCGTATACACGCGGATATCTTTCATGCAACTCGCGTATACTCAGAGATCTAATTATGTCATTAGTTCTTTGCTTATATCATTCCATTATTCATTCATCAGATTTTCAATAAACAATAAACATGTGCAGTAAGAACAGAATAAACCATCACACAAAGCATCACACATGAACACCAGGATTTTTAGGTGGAAACCCAAGTCGGGAGAAAACCACCGCTGCAGTTGCTCAGCCTTCAATATTTTATTATGGAGAAAACATCTTACAACATATGTGCTGGTGCAGACTCCTACCAGCACGCAGGCACCCACCTGCGCTCGTTTACCAGCCTCTCCTGGAAGGGAGCTCCAACCCCCTGACTCGTTTACCAGCCTCTCCTGGAAGGGAGCTACGACCCCCTGATCTCGTTTACCAGCCTCTCCTGGAAGGGAGCTACGACCCCCCGATCTCATTTACCAGCCTCACCTGGAAGGGAGCTACGACCCCCTGACTGAAGGCTACAACCCTCAGCACCTCTATGGACCACGTTTCATCAATTTTCACACTGGATCCAAAGCTTCCTTTAGGACACCACTTGCAGGCCACGTTTCATCATATTTTCAGACTGGACCCACTCCATACATTTAAGCACAGTCAAACATCAACAACAGATAGCTATAACACAGCAGAACAGATCAGACATCTCTTACCACAGACTTCAGCAAACCCTAGTTTGCATACGCGCTTTCCTTTCTCTAATGTCGCGTATATACGCGCTTACGTTCACATCAACCAGCGTATACTTCAGAACTAATTTCACTACGCATACGCGCTTTCTCTTTAGCGAAGCCGCGTATATACGCGCTTCCTCTGCGACGAACTAGCGTATAGATCTTCAACCATTTCAGAGCTGCATACTTCTTTAGATCAGATATTCAGTTCATATTCAACCCTTTACTTCAGACAGATGTTCGCCTCATCACAGATCTAATCACTCCATAAACAGATCTAGCAAATACAGATACATTTCAGATCTAGATATCCCGCTTCATCATTTCTTCATAGGTGCATCATAGATTCAGATCTATCATCAAAACTTTACCCTTTCCATATAGATATACTTCACAGAGAAGTATTCATTCAAGCTCAGACATCTTGCTCCCACACTCATGATTTGCACAATGAATTTCTTCTCCTTATATAGGTTTATCCTTTTCAATACCATGAGCCCCTTTTTCAATACCATGGGCCAAAACAATACCATGAGCCAAAAACTACCTGGACGAGGTCAATTAGGCAGATCATTACCCAATACAATGGGTCAATACCATGGTGGTTACCCCTGGTTTTGCACTTTTTGAGCGCTTTTTCCCATACGCTACTTGGAACGTTCCTTTCCGCGTGCATACGCGACTTACCCTAGGCCAATCCACGTATACCTAGAGACATACTCTTTTTCATCATAGAATTAGCACATGCCGAATTCCTTTCTTCATTGCCTTCTATACACACTGTAGATTCATCAGATTTAGTTCATCAAACCATATTCTATCAAGCACAACTTCATCAAGTAAGTTGTCATCATCTTCATCAAGTGGGTTGCCTTTCAAGGACAACACTCAGCATCATATTGTCAACAAACATCATATCATATCAGATTTACATCATTTACCAAGTCCATCAAGTCAAGAATAACTTCATCAGGTGGTTTGCCATCAAGGACAACACATGTCTTCATCTTCATTTAGTGGGTTTCCATCAAGGACAACACTCTACATCATATTTCCAACACCAACCAACCTATTCAAAATCCAATGGCAGGAAATCCATGGAACAATCTAGGGGTAGTAAATATGCCCTCTCCTCTTCCTGCTCTACCAAAATCACCTGAAAGATGGTTACCTAAATTTAATCTTGATGATGGTCTTTCGGCAGAAGAACACATTCACAATTTTATGTTAGTTGTTAATCTAAATGGAGTAGTTGAAGAGGATTGCATGTAAGATTATTTCCATATACTTTAATAGGATCCGTAGGATCCTGGTATTTTTCGCTGCTTTCCCACTCTATAACTAGCTGGAATATGTTCGAAAAACAATTTCTAGCTAATTTTGGGGATGACAAGACTAGTGCTATGCTCATCAATTATTTGTCAAATCTAAGAGCTAAATCAGGTGAGAAGATAGAAGATTTCAATTCAATATTTAACAAATTACTCAATAGAATTCCTGCTACAGCGGTTCCTGGTGCAGAAGTTCAAATCGAGTGGTATATTTCATCTCTTCCATCTAATATAGCTATTTTTGTTAATAGAGCAAAAGTGGAAACACTTGCAGAAAACATGAAAGAATATCTATCTGTAAAAAAGCACATAACTGCTCCTGAGAAAAATAATTCTCAAGGAGATTGAAAATCAAATAAGGTACTTTCAAAGATGATTCTAAAATGAAAATGCAAAAATACCCTTTTGATGTATAAGGTCTTCAAAAAGTTTTGAATACTATGACAAACGAGATCGCAGATATCAAGAAACAAGTCGCCGAAAATGCAAGCTCAAAAAAGACTTTCAAAAACTTTTAAAAATGATAGTTCTCTAATACTCAACCTCTAAATATCATATATAATGTTGAATCTGATCAAGATATAGAGGAAGAAGAATATGAAGAAGAGGAAGAATTTGAACTAAATGGAATGTGGAACTTCATCCTACAAAATGAATAACAACATGAAGCTTTACTTGTGAGAACAAGGAGAAAAAAGACTATTGAAGCAACGTAGCCAAATCAATAGCAAAAGATTTCAAATCCTGCTAAAGATAAATCAGTAAGAAAAAACTCTACTTCAAAGCCTACGTAAACAAGTCTTGTTACTTTAGATACTTCACCTGCATCTAAGACAATGGTAGTCTCAGACACCATTGAGTATAATGTAATTGAAGATATGAAGAATACTAGGGCCAACATTTCAATTCATGAGCTTACTAAATTGAAGCAACAACAGAAAATCTTACTTAGAGACTTAAATGTGGTTCCTGCTTCAAAATTACCTGCTCCAGTAATAGTACAAGCTTCTAATGAAATGGGTAAGCCACCTTCCCCTTCAACTAAAATAGATGCTACAGACTTGATTATGATAGGTGATCAATCCATCTATCATACTCATCCATTTCTCTTAACCTGTGAGATCTATAACAAAAACGTTCGTAACTATTTAATAGACTCGGGGGCTTCCTCTAATATAATGCCAAAATTATTTTGTGCTATATTGAACATAACTTCTCAGAGTTCCCCTATTCATATAGTACAACTTGATAGAACCAAGGTAGAAGTGATAGGAGAAACAAATTTTGTTTACATCAGATTGTCATCCCAAGGTTACTCAAACAATCAATATACTGGTGGCTGATATTCCTAATTTTACGGTTTAGTTTTAAGTCGAGATTGGTCTGAAAAAATTCATGGTTATTTTTCAACAGACTAGTCGCATATGTGGTTACCATATAATGCAAAGCCAAATAAAATTCGGATAGACCTTAAAAATTTCGTGAATCACACAGTCACCAATCTTTAAGGAGTTAATGAGCTAGTGGCATTCAATAACAACATTATTGGAAATTACTCAGCAGAGTCATTCTTGGGAAATTTCAATGCTCAACCATCACCTTTCTTTGATAATGCAGTTGTTTCTCAGATTGAGAATTTTTCCCAGCCAAATAATTCCAAATGTGTAAATTTTGTAGATAGAAAGTTAGTTAATTCTTTATTTTGGACTCTTTATTTTGACGTTTCTAAATCTGAAAATGGTGCAGGTGCAGGTTGTATTTTAATAAATCTAGAAGGAGAAAAAACCATGGTAGCCTGCAGACTAGAATTCAATTTGACAAACAATATAGTTGAATACGAAGCATTAATTCAAGGTTTGTACAAAGCCATCGATCTTCATATAAAATATCTCAAGGTTATAGGAGATTCAGAAATCATTGTTATACAGGTAAGAGATACCATTCATTATAAATCTAGACATTTAAAGCATTACCAATCATTAGTCCAAGAGTTAACCATTCATTTATTAGCCTTCAACATTTCTTCTGTAACTAGAATGCAGAATGCTAGTGCAGACATACTGGCTAATGTAACATCAAAGTTAATCCCATCCCAAGAATTTAGTCTCGATAGATTTTCTATTGAATTGATTTTTAGGCCATCTATTCCTGATAATTTTATCAATTGGAGAGTATTCAATAATGATTCAGATATCATATATTTATTAACATTTGAAGGATCTTATGATAATCAAATTTTGGATGAAAATGAACATGACATTTAGATTAAGAAAGAACAAGACGAAAATCCTATTCCTAAATCTTTTGTCAAGTTAGAGGACCTGTATGATCTTAAAGATAGGTTTAAAAGAGTTACTAACTCAAAAACAAAAAGTTCTACCTTAAGATTTTAGTTAGTAAATCTAGCAACTGACGAAAAACCTCAAAATATCAATCTAGGACTTGGTTTATCTTCCGAAGAAAGATTATCATTTATCAGATTATTTAGAATGTACAACAGTGTCTTTTCTTGGGATTACACTGATCTTAAAACATATGACACTTCTGTGATTCAACACACAATTCCTATGATCTCAGAGGAAAAACCTATACAGCATAAATTGAGGAAGATTCATCCAAATCTGGAAAAATCAAATCAAAACAAAACTGAACAAACTCCTCAAGGAAAAAATCATCTTTCCAGTTAGGCAATATAAATGGGTATCAAATTTGGTACCTGTCAGGAAGAAGAATGGTGATATTAGAATTTGCATTGATTTTAGGAATTTAAACAAAGCTTGTCAGAAGGACAACTTTCCATTATCGACCATGGAACAAGTACTGCAAACAGTAGTTGGTTATGAACTTATGTCTTTTCTAGATGGATTCTCAAGATATAACCAAATTCTAGTACATTCATATGATATATTAAAGACTATGTTTAGGACTAAGTGGGGAACTTATGCCTATCAAAAGATGCCATTTGTATTAATTAATGCAAGCACCACTTTTCAGAGAGCTATGGACACAACTTTTAGGGGCCTCATAAATAAAATAGTGGTTATTTATTTAGATGACATTACAGTTTTTTCTAAACATGTAACCAATCTTGTGAATGACCTAAAACAAGTCTTCGAGCAATGCAAAAGGTATGACATCTCATTAAACCCAAATAAATCATTTTTTGCATTAGATGAAGGAAAACATTTAGGGTTCATTGTGTCAAAAAGAGGTATCTATATTGGAGAATCTAATTTGAGCCTGGAATTTCCGAGTTTTCATATTTTCTTTTAAAATGTATGCATATAGAGTTACCAAAATATAAAACTTACTTTGTGCATGTTTAGAGACATATTTTGAGTTGCTAGGTCACTGGTATGAGACTCTAGATCTATGACGCTTTTCCGAAAGTATTTACTTCCTCAAAAAGGTATGGACACTATGTAGTGTGGTTGGGGAATTTTTACTGTTGACAACTTGATTGTTGTTGGGTGATCTATTCATGCAAATTATTTTAAGAGACAACACCTCTTCTAGGAAACATCCATATGATATTGTGTTCAATTTTAACTTTGACAGAAATGATGACCTATTAGTTTCTACATATTCCTATATCAACATAGGAAAAATTCTTGCACTTGGAGTGGAAATATTTCTACGACATTCCAAGTGAATATTACTTGCCTTAGTGACATGACATAGAAAAATAAGTTAACAATATTCCATTTCTCTTTGACATAATAAGGAAAGGAAACACTTGTACTCGCCAAAATGTTTTTTGATATTTCGAGCTAAGGCTATCTTGAACCTACCTCTGTCGACTCGCATAAACAAATAATACAATAAGATAGAAGTCTAACTTCCAAGTTTTCTTAAATATCAAGCAGTAGAAAGTGAATGGTTCGTAAATATAAGTATAAAATCAAATACGTATTTATCTATGTATATATTCAGCTCGTGAGGTACCCCTTGTAATTTTATCACATAAACCTACATTCACCATATTTTGAGCTTCTCCTTTATTTTTTGGATATTTCATATTCATTCTCTACATCCTACATATTTTGATATTTCACTATTGATATATTCTAATTCTGTAAAATACCAAAGATAATCAATCTCTTACCACTCTAGAAACTGATACCTTACCCATTTCTCGTTGAATTTATGAAAAAAGGATTCATTAAACGAATTTTCTAATGAATGTTGATCATATTTAGTGGTTAATAATACCTTACTTATTATCCAATTCATAATCTCTTCTTTACTGAAAACCTCCATTCATCTCTCATATTGTAATCTGATTTGCCAAAGTTGTGGTAGAGTCTAAAGTTATCAATGTTTGTAGGGCCTTCAATGTTATATATTTTTGTTATCCTTCTTTCTTTCTCCTGTTGATCACATTCCCCCATACAACCTTTTGGTTATTTTCCCTATATTTTTCTCCACTAAAACTCTTTTATGAGACTTAGGTGCTACGTTGCTCATCTTCTCTTATTGCAAGGTCAATATTGAAATCTACAATTATCTCTTCTAAGATTCCAAATTGGTTACCTCTAGAATTTAATTTCCGCACTTACGTTTTCTTACCCCATCTCTTTCTTATCCCCTTCAAATCTGTGTTGATATTACTGAATTTTTCCAGATCTTTTGCAATTTCTGGTACAATAGACTCTTGTGGCCAAACAACAGTGTTTATGGGATTGTATACACCTCAAGGGGATTTTTTTATAATCTGTCATCTGGTTCCACTCCCTAATTTGGTATTTCAGCAGGCAAAGGGACATACTCATTTGTACATAAACCGTTGCATAATTTGTGTCATGCTTTATCCTTGTTGTCTCTTAGATTTAATGAATTTTCTACTGAATTTCTTATTACTTATAATATTTTTTCATTCCAAAACTCAATGGGGGATAAAACACAAAGAGAGTTAGGGTCGGATGCACTGCATCAAATAGCTCCATCCAATAATGCATATGCAGACTAATACATTTGAGAAAATTAGGCCCAACCTAAAATTGGTTCTCAATCCCTAGGTTTGGATAAGAATAGCTATGAAGAAGCATTTTTCACATAAATATAGACCAATATGACTCAGACAAAATATGGCTCAATTTCAAAAATATTTCGAAAGCCTCAAATTACAGCATCAAACAGAGATCAATGAGAAAAAAGCACAACTGGAAACAACAATGACCAGAATACAGAGCCAACCACAATTGGAGCAGTTTATTAAAAAAGCACTGGATATAAATGCTAAGTTAAAGAATGAAAAAGAAATATTTTTTCAACAAGCTTCTATGATTGACTCTTATTGTGACTCGAATAAAATACTGATCTAGCAGATAGCTATCCAGAAACTTGAATGTGAAAGACTTGAAAAGAAGACCAATGAACACATTCAATGGCAATCATCAGACTCAAGAAAGGAATCTGATCTACCTCAGGTAGATAAGTTTCATAAGGAGATTATATTCTAAGACTGGGAAGCACAAATCAAGCAAGCATAGGAAGCAACATCGGAAACATCTAAGTTATCAAACGAAATTGTTGAATTTGTATGTGAAATACTGGTAAAAGCATAAATTCTCAAAGAGAACACGTATGAAGTGTTTTTAGAAGAAAAACAGATAGAAGCACAATGGAAGTAGAAAGTAGATACACAATATGAAGTAATTAAGAATGTAAATAAGTTTGATCAAGAAAATTATTGGAATTTTCTGATCAA
This sequence comes from Pinus albicaulis, assembly GCA_034641835.2. Taxonomy (NCBI): domain Eukaryota; kingdom Viridiplantae; phylum Streptophyta; class Pinopsida; order Pinales; family Pinaceae; genus Pinus; species Pinus albicaulis. The sequence goes on from CM076571.1 coordinate 810,212,840, forward strand.
ACCTTATCATCAGTATCAGACTCCTCAATCCTTAACAGATTCAACAAAAAAATCACAATCCGTACTTTCAAATGCAGTATTCAAGGGACAGGTCAGATCAATAATTTAGCAGTCAACTCAGATTAAGCCAATGATAGATATTTTTCAAGTTCGTGACCAAGTCCAGAAGAAAGGGCAGAATTCATAAATCAAAATTGTTATTTTATTTTCCTAGATTGTAGTTCAAGTTAGTTCTATGAGGATGGTTGTTTGAAACCTCCTCTATATTTTTGTAATAATCTGTTATTAGAACATAGTTAGTTTAGTATTTAAACCCCTCTCATGCATTTAGAGAAGGGTCCAGAAATTTGTCAAAAACATTTGCAAAGAATGCACTATTGTAAATTTGTGAATTCTTTGATGAATTAATGGAACACATATGTTATATTTTGGCAATTAGAGTTGTTTAACTGATTTTTCACTATTGTACTCTTTAAATTGCTTGAAAATGAGGAGCAGATCAATTACTGTCAGTTTACATGAGTAGGACTTCGTACATATGGTACTTGTATTCACTTGTATTAAGTCTTGCTTTATAAATTGATAATTCATCTTTTATTGCATTATATATTTGAAACGTTATTATAGATGAATGTTACATGCACTTCTGTTCTAATATTTGTCTGTAGTTTCTTATTGAATGTATAATCACACATATATGAATGCGATATATTGTCACAATTCTTCTAGTCAAACTGTTTTGTTAGAAGAATTATTTTACATAATTTTCATCTCTTTCAACTGTTAAATGATCTATATTACTAACAATTGAAGGGTATCTTTTCAGATCGCATAGAGGAAAAACATCACGGGTATATAATAGAATAAATAGTTTAGATAGATGCATATGATAGATTAAAATCATTTTCACTTGCATGCCATATAATCACACACCCTCAAAATCATCCTTATTGGGAAACTGGTCCCATTATCCCCAGTCGGAGTCACTACACCAAACAGAAAATGAGCTTCTTTAAGGTTCGGACCGAGTGGTTTTTCCCCATGTTTTGGCAGTGGAATTCCGAGGCCTCAACATGTCCATAACTCCATGTTGGTATTCAGAGAGGAAGGCTTATCAAACTGAAGGAGTAATGATTGTTCAAGACACCGAGAGGAATCTGTACGACATCAAGGCATTAGGTTGTAAGATTACTCTTTTTATTCAAGATAATACATATGGATCTCTTTTTCTCATTGAGTTGTTCTTATGCTTATTGAAATAACATCAATACTTAGACTCCTTGATCACTAATTTGGGTTAGCTTTTCTTGATTATTATATGTTGCAGATGCTTTGATTCTTTTGTCTTGTATTTGAGTGCAGGTTCTACTTATTGAAGAAGCCACCTTGGAGCGATGGGACAAAAGACTACATCGAACGTTTGGATTTCAAGGTAGGGGCATGTCCTCTCTACTTTCTTACAATAATTCTGAAATGCAATTAATCTAGAGAAAAGGGTTTTCAAATGGATGTTTGTTTCTAGCTACTCACTGAGTACTAGGGAGATCACTCTTGTCAGCAAGAGGGATTAATCCGCATAAAAGGACACTTTTGGACCACAAAGACTCTCTAGCACCTCCACCGCCATTTTTATTAGCCTTTTATGCAACCTCAAGTTGCTAAATTCATTAGAGCATGCACATTGTGTTCTCAATCAAAACCATCCAATAGAAAGCATGGCTTATATTAGCCTCTGCCTCTTCGTTCACGGCCCTGGGAATCAATCTCTTTGGATTTATTAAGCTGAATACCCACCACCCAAAATAAACATGATGCAATCTAGGTAGTAGTATGTCATTTTAGCAAAATGGCTCTTTGTATTCCCTGCACAAAGACAACTACAACTGTTCAAACAACATAATTGTATTTCCAACATGTCTGGCCACATTTTGGCCTACCAAGCAACACCATCTCAGATCGAGACTCACGCTTCCTCAACACCTTCTGGAAGACCATCTAGACACTACTTAGGTGTTAAATAAATTTCTCTACCGCCTTCCACCCTAAAACGGATGGCCAAACAGAGGTGGTCAACCGAGTTCTGGTCCATGCTCTTCGTACTCATTTTGGGCACAGTAAACAGTGGGACAACTATTTACACATTCTGCAACATAGCTACAACAAGGCCACACATTCTTCTACTAGATTCTATCCTTTTTAAGTATGTTTGGGCTTCCAAACAGCAGCCCTAGCCGAGCTTCCCCTCACTTTGGATCCCCAAGGTATGATGCACCAACAAAAAGAGCAACACTCAGCACACTAGTTTCTTCAACAACTTGCACAACAACACATTTCCATATCAACAACACTCAAAGAAGCCCAAGATCATGCCAAGCAAAGGCATGAAATACAAAGGATCTCCATGTCCTTTCAGCCAAGTGAAAAAGTATGGTTACATTTGGATAAGAAATGCTTCAAAAGATAGCATCATAAACTTCTTCCAATCCGATATGGCACTTATACCATTTTAGAATAGATTGGGGAGAATTCCTATCGATTGGACCTTCCCCCTCAGCTTGGAATACACAATTTCATTAATGTCAATCATCTAAAGTTGTTTGAGCCTCCCATATTGGAGGAACCAGTCACAATTACTCATCCGGTGGACAATATCCCAGACTTCCAACTCCCATTGGCAAAAGAAACATTATTGGACACTAGGACTCGTTCTACCAGACACCGGAGCTACACCTCCTACCTGGTGGCACGCTAAGGAAAACCTCTAGCTCAAGAAAATTGGATGACCGCCGAAGTGTTGCACCATCTGTATCCTCATCTTTGCATGGAATCCAGGATGCTTCTAGATCTAAACAAGGAGGAATTGGGCCAACTGGGAGAAGGCGCACGATCTAATTTTATTGCAGGCCTGCTATCCCTTAATTTCGCTGGCATAGGTGCAGGCCTGCATACCTAACGTCTAAGTCAAAGGTGCAGACATGCATACCTACTACTGTGCATTATATTTCTGCAACATTTTCATTAGTAGTCGGTGTAATAAGGTATCCCTTGGCTGATAAAAGGGACAGGAATATAGTAAAGTTTTTTGGTTGTTTTACTGAAGATAGACTCTACCTCCCCTTCTTTTTTCTTGTTGTTTAAGCATTTTCTGCAATGTTTTGTTTTCTTTTGGTTCCGTTGCATGCTATGCAGACCTAAGGAGAGAGTCAATGTGCATTTTCCCATGGTTGCAACTGGCTTATCCCATTTTAGAGCAAATCGACTTCTACAGATTTGATTCCCACATTCTCCTATTGCGCATATTGCAAACTTTTATTCCCACACAACAATTCTCGGATCCCATCGAATCTTATGGATCACTTTGTTTTTCCTTTGATTTCTTTCTTCTTTCCCCTTCCTTCTCGAGCCATTGGTATTCTTTCAATTTATTTTGTGTTTCTTTTGTGGTTGCTTCTTTTTCTCTCTCCCTATTTTGGGCAGCATTTTTATATTTAACACCTTTTCCCTTTGAAGACTCTCCATTGGTGGGTTCAACACCATTCATAGGTCAAGAGCCTTGGGAAAGTTTCTGAGCATCTAAAACCTTTGCAACATTATATAAATTATTGATTTTCTCTTCATTCTCATAGGTATTTTATTTGTATTCCCACCTATATTTCAACTGAGTGCAATGTGACACTATTGTTCCTCATGATCATACTTATGGGAATCGATTTCCCAAAATTTGAAGCATTCCAAGTAAGTTTCTTTGACTACCACTTATTTATAACTATTTATGTAGTATGTGCCTACATAAAAAGGGTAGGAAAGACAGGGTGCTTTCTTCATTCTTGCTAACATGCCTCCAAATCATGTGGTCACTTGGTATGCCACTTCTTGTAGAATCACTTTGTCAATAATGAATAATGGGAGTTGATGTGGGGATTTGCATGCTTTGGACACCCTGATGTGTGTGGCATTAAGCGATGTGAACCAGTCATCTAAATCTTGCAATCCTTCCTTAGCACAATCAAACATGCATTGTGCATCACTGCCGAATAGGATGCAGAACAATGGAAAGATAAATCCTTCTACTCTTCTTACATAAGACAATTTGTAATGACTTTCCCATAAATCCTTGTAGTAGATGTGTATTAGCTAAATATCTGGAGAGAAAATCCATTTATATCCCAATGTCTCAAATTAAAATTTAGAGGACACACAATCAATAAGATATGATGCCATGTAAAACTATGGTTGTTTTCCTATTGTTGGAGTTTGGGCTTCTCTTACTCAATTTTCCTACTGTTGGAGTTTAGGTATTCTCAGAAGTATGCATAATGGGTAGTCATTGGATTTATAATTTAATTCTACATCCAATGAGTACCTACACTTGAAATTTGAGTAAACCTATAATGAAATAAGCCAAAAATACAATAAAAAAGTAGTTGTCTTCTTTTCCCTCCAAAATTCATCTCTTATTTTCTTATTTTAATTATTATTTTATTATTTTTCCTTAGGAGGGAGCTTTTAGGTTGAAATTTCCTGTAATGGTTAGGGATACAGAGATTACCTAGCACGTGGTACAATAGTTACATAGGATGGTAGTACGTTGCACCTTTGGAAGGCAGGGAAACATTGTCATGTCACGATGTACTAAGGAAGTAGGGAGCTCATGCAAAAAAAAACAACGATGTAAATGAGAAGGGGTATGGATATATACATTATTTCACATGTGATAGCATCAATAATGTTCATTAAATTCCTTGTTGCAAGGAGAGATGTGACATCACTGAGATAATGCAATGCAATAGACATGGGGAGGGGTGTTGCACGACATTGTCAAGCTGCACTGTGATATGCACCATGCATGCAACGTCTCACAAGATACTTTAATTAATATCTTGACCTTGTTGAATTATGATTATGCTATAGATTTTGATGATCGTGTCCATATAGATGCTTGTAATTTTAATGAAGGGGACTCCAAAATTTGACTCTTGTTGAAAAAATTTGGTGTTGTTGTAGTTGATACAATAGGTCGTGTTGCAAAACAAATTAACATGCCTTGTAAATAGGCTAAAGCTAGAGGGAAAAACAACACTCTAGGATAGAGGCCCATTTTCACCAGAACCTAAGTCCCCTTATATTCTTGTATTTTCACCGACGGGAGGACTCCAAATATTCCTCACCTGTGATAGATGTATATAGGATAGATTAGAAGTGAGGCGAGGAGGTTCATTCAGTGGAAAGGTTCAATGAAATGAGCTTTCAGAGAAGCTACAAAGAATTTCTAAGAAAACCCCTTAGAAGGAATACTACACGAGACTTAGGGTTGAGATATTTAGTGATGTTTTAGCTCATCCAAGGTCAAGGTAGATCATAGAAAGGCTATGAATGATACACTTCAACAAGTACTAAAGCATAAGCCTTAAAATAATCCCGAAGTTGAACGATTAACACCTAGGGTTTCCTCTTGATGCAATGGCTAGGGAATAAAATTTTGTGAAAATAAACCATGAGAAGTGCCCCAAAGTTGGAGGAGAGCTAGAGGAAACACCAACACAAAATCCTGTCAAAACGGTTTTGCAAAAGCTCCTCTCTAAGGCAATTGACATTAAGACCTAAGGAGGCCTCCTTATCCTTAAAGGGATGAGGAAAAGAAGTGAGGATACGGTGAAAATAAAAATGATTCATTGAGTTAGGGGTGGTCATAAAGGATTTAGGACCAGTGCCTAGCTATTGGGAGAATTGGGGTCAGAATTACCTTGATTTGGGAACTTTTCTCTTCAAGGATTCCTAGAAGCAGCTTCGCTAGCCCTAATGGAGACAACTCATAGCTACTCTAGAAAATTGCACTTATTTGAAATAATTAATGGAGTTTCAAGGATGCAATATGAAAATAACCTCTAGGAACATTCATTATGTTATCCATGATAACACTTAGAAATAATTTTTGAGTCAATTGGTCAAATTAGCTAGGATTTTAAATTTTCTCAAAATAAAATTTCATGTACAAAGTGTCATTTGGCCATATTGTCATTATGTAGGGTCAATTTGAGTTTAAATGGGGTAAATAATATAGTTTAAAATCCAAAATTCCATGTGTATCTGGCTTATTTGGTCATGATTGGCATTTAGATAGTTTTACAGAAATTTCTAGCAACTCTGGTTAGAAAAATAGAGTATTTGCTACAGAATTATTGTAGCTTATCATGGAGGAGAATACAAGTAAAAATCTCAGATTGAGGAGTTTTAATGGCATTAGTTTGGCTTAAATACATAAGTGAAGACCTCAAACCTTGCAAAAATATCAGAAAGGTAGAGGAGGGGTGTTTTTTGTAATTTGCTACGAAACTTGCTACCAAATTTTGCTACGAAACTATTGTAGCATATCATTGATAAACATGTAAATGAAATTTTGAGATAAGGGAGTGATAAAAGCACGTGTTTAGCTCATAAACACTCATGAAGACCCTAGAACAATCATAAAGATCAGATATCTTGCAGAAAGGTGTTTCTTGGTATTTGTTACCGAATTTTTGGTACCAAAATTCTGGAAATGGTTGTTTTAGTAATCAACTTAAAGCTCCCTTTCTGACTAAATGGAAAGGAAGTTTTGAAATCTGAAAGAGGGTTTTCTTAAAAAATAGCTCATATACAAAATATTCTCTCCGTTCTTTCACATATATCAGGGTTTGGAAAATACACACTTATCTTTGAGGCATATTTTACATAATTTTTCCTAGTCAGATTTGTTGTAGAAATTTGAAATTCGACTTGGTGGAGGTCCAACTCAGCAGGTCAACAGGTCAACCTCCACGTGGCTTCCCGCACATCAGTAGTTATTTATATTCAATAACGGTCATTAGCAGAATTTTTTGAGCTATTTAATGATTGAAGAGTCCTTTTTGTATACAAATTATGTTAAAAAAGAATTATCCCTAGAAAGTATCCATGTTTTGTACTTAAACTAGAACTAGGTTTTTTAACTAAAGCATAGACTCTAGCCCATGTGGCAGAGGATTGTAAGATAAGTATAACTCTATAAAGGAGTGACTTTTTCACTTTGAAGAGGGGAGAACTTTCAGATTAAAAAAAAAAAAAAAAAAAAAAAAAAAAAAAAAACCCTGAATATTGTACTTTTGAGATATCAATTAATATTATTTTTATTTTTATTTATTTATCTATTTATTTTTTATTTTATTTTCTTTTTCTTTTTCTTTTTATTTATTTATGTAATATTCCAAAATCTTAGCCTACATCTAAATGGAATATTATAGTTTGTTTTATCACTAGGTAGATGAATAAGTGGGTAGGGGGGAGGGGGGGGGGCATAAACCCCTTTTAGAAGGAATAATAACACTCCTAATGTGAAAGGAGGAAGAATAAGCAACTGGATTAAGCACCTTTGGGTGTGAACAAGGGTTGGATCATGTTGATTCAGTCAACTTTGACCAAGTCAACAGCGCTGCCATGGAGGAGTGGCATTTATGATGAGACAGCACAGTTTTAGTGGAGGACAACTTGCATGAGCTTAGTGGCAAGTATGGATGGGACCCAATGTGAGAAGGCTCACACATGATATATAGAAGGGATGGCAACCATTTTTATTCATGTTTTATATTATCATTTGATATTGGTCTGTTTAGACTTTGCTTCCTTTTGTTGTTTAGTAGGGTTGTTGTGCTGTTTAACACAAGGGTGTTCCTGATCGGAAATCCCTACCTCATCCTCAGGGAAGGAGAGTTTCTTTGGGCTGAATTTCCTCATTCCAGAATTTTGGCTAAGCTACCTCCTTCAGCTACAACGCATTTTTTGTTTAGATCTGGGTTGTGTTGCAGGGTGCAGCAAAGGAGGATCACATAGAGTTATTTTTGAGCTTGTTTTTCAGTGGAGAGGTAGCATATCCATTGGAGGATCAAAAAGGAGAGCTCATGGGCATATTTTCACATCTTTGGCATCAGGCCAACCATCTATCATCTCTCACAGCACATTCACGAATCGGGATTGCGTTATTTTTGGAGGCAGTTGCTGGGAGGGTTCATTGAGCTCATTAGGAGGGTCTATTTCTGAGTAGAGGGATCAACCTTCTATTTAGAAATACTATTGGAGGAGGAAATCATAATTTCAGATCTGTCATAGCCTCATTCTCTTCAGATCCAGTTTGCAGTGACATCTCAACCCCAAGGTTATTTGTGCCATTGTATATTTCTTGGTATTTATATCAATCTTTTCCGAGTTGGCTAGAAATCATGTATTAGAGCCCACATCTTCTTTTCTGGGCACTTATTCTGTGTCTATCAGCCATATTTCATTTATTTATGTCTACAGCAGCAACTACACTGATATAGACAGTGTTGTAACTGCTCTCCGGCATTCTATACAGTTGGAGCAACTCATGTGCTGATTGTTCTGATCATTGGAGGCTTGTTCCTATTGATTGAGTGGCTTGAACCTCATGATATTTTTGTATATTGTTGCTGATATCTTAATAAAATGATGGCTGCATGTTGATCCCTCTCATGTCATGTTCATATTTGTTGTGTTTTACATTATTATGTCTTGTATTGCTGCTATTTCTATTTTGGAACATTACAATGGTATCAGAACATAATCTTGGCTCAGCCTGTGCATTCAAGACATTATGCCATTAGGAGGAGAAGATTCTCATAGAAAAGAGAAGCTATACAGAAGAAAAAAAGGCATGACTCCATTATTTGGAGAAATGAAGGAAGAAAGTATCTCCCAGCGTCTTTTCTAAACTATGAAAAATATCAAGGAAGATCTCAAGGAGATGAAAGGGGAGAGGTGTAGAAAAATTCTAAGAGGGTTTGAAAGTAAATAAAGCCCTATATATTCACATGATGGGTGTGGAAATTCAGCCACACATGCAGATCCACAGCGCAGTTTATTGCCCACATTCACTGCAAGAAGGATGGAGGAAGAAGATGCACCAAAGGAGGAGACCTTGAGTGACTATCTTCAGGAGTATGAGTCTCAACCATGGATATTCAAAGAGCACTTGGACTTCCAATGGTTTTCCAACTCAAGGAATACATAAGATCTAAAAACCACAATAGAAACAAGAGAGGTAGAATATTTCTAACTTTGATGGAACAGCAAAGTGCACAGCCAAAGCTTGGGTGAAGGAGATAGATTCCTATTTCCAGCTACACCAAGTTTCAGAAAAGGAGGCCATTAGAGTAGCAGCACTGCACCTCAAAGGTGTGGCCCATGATTGGTGGTTTTTTAGTTCTGCTTCAGGTTATCATGAAAATGTAAATACTTATGTAGGTTTCTGTAATATCCCAAATCTGGAACAGCTAGCAAGGCATGACTGGAAAACACATTTTCCAGTAATGGCTGCTGCAGGAATTGAAACCAAGACCTGGATCCCTTAGATCAATGTATCTAAGTTCGAAATCCAAGAGGAGGCTTCAAAGAAATCCTTCTAGGTGGGTTAAACAGATCTCCCACACCTAGTTATCTTCAAAAGTGCCCAATGAAGGGACTGCAACAATTCTTGAACAAGAGAAGGAATAACAACGTTATTTTACAACCATGAACACATGAAGATCTGTATAGCCAAAAAATGTACGATATAGTAGAAAATGTATACAATGCTTGAGGAATCACTCACTCAATCTAGGAAAGAGAGCCCCAACAGAACATGTACATGAAATATGAAGTATACTACTACACTGAGAATGCCCCTGGCTAAGACTGCGCAATTTATAGAAGGTACTGCTGCAAAAACAATATCAATACAAGACATGACAATGTATGGCTCAAATAAAGTGGGGGAGAAAGGCTCTAACCCCTAAAAACAATAATACAACAATCCCCAGAAGGATTGGCTGAAATATACAAAATGGAAAAAATGCCGGAGTTGCAGGGTAGCAGCTGCAACTCAGAAAATGGAACTGGATGGAGAAGACTGAAGATTCTACATCTGATGTCAAGATCTCCTCCAATGGATCTTCCAAGTGAAAGGCTGATCCTAACACTGAAGATCTCACCCTCCAAACAAACACTGCAACCCTCACTACAGATGCTCCATGAAAATAACACAGTCAATGAGAGGAACTGTGCAGTTGGTGATGAATAACGGTTGGCCTAATGCCAAAGATGATGGGATTCAACTCAAAGCTCCCTCACTGATCCTCCAAAGGACAAAGAGACTTCCTCCTCTGAAAAATAGCTGATGGAGTGGTGTTGTAGGACCTCCACTGCAACACCTTGCAACACAGAATTATCCTGCTTCAGGAATAACGCTGTAGCTGAAGGAGGATGCTTGAACTCAAGCCTGAATGTGGAGAAAATGAAGATCAACTCCCTCAAGAGGCCTCTCTTGAAATATAAGGAATTCCTAAATAGGAATGCCTTGTGCTAAGCAACACTGCAACTCTTTTGAACAACAGGGGAATGCACAAAGTCTAAACATACAAGAAATCTATAATCATAGCATATGAAACAATGGCTGCCTTGCCCTCCTTTTAAACACATGAGAGCTCCCTCTCCATGGGTCCCACTCTTTAGGGTTTCCTCCATCAAGGAAACTTCCCTCCTCTTTCTCTGCGTTGTCCCACAAGATGCTTTCCACCTCATACCTCTGCGCTATTTGACCTGGTCAAACTTGACCTAGCCTTCTTGCAAATGTCTCCTTTCACACATGAGGGTGTGAAAACCAGCTCCAATGATGATCCCCATTCATAATAAGAGGTATTTAATCCATGTTTTTATTATGAATGGGCTTCCTCACCCAATTATTCAACTCCTAAGTGAAAATAGAAAAAATTAATATTCCAATTTATTGTAGGAAAATTTTGGAATATTACAGTCCTCCCCTCCCAAATGTTGCTTGTCCTCAAGCAACTGCAAGTATAGAAGTGAGAAGTTTCTCCCAAGGTATGGAGACTGAAAAGTGTTGGGAAAACATCTTCCCCAAATGGATCCTCCATCCCCAAGCAATCATCCAATGAGTCACCTCCCAACATGGCAACTCCTGAAAATCTCGTTCCACCTCAAGCTCTGGAAATGAAGGTGGGCTGAAAATATGAACATGGTAAGCATAATAGCCTACCTCATGTTGTCCTTCTCTCCACTTATGGTAAGTGTAGAGCATGTGCTGATCCTGGGCTGCAAAATTATTGCCCTCAAGTGGCAAAGTGAAGAACAATCCTCCAAAGATTCCTCCTCCAACATTGAAGAACAAGCTGGCCCAAAATGTTTCATCCGTGATGAAGAGGACATGATCATCATAGATCATCCTAATGAGAAGTTTGTTGAAGGTTTTACATGATGATACAGGATACAAACAATGCCTCAAAAGGACACAGTGCAGTCTCATCCACTGCAACATCATAAAATAGTATGGCAAGTAACATACAATAATCATCACATCTACTAATGAATAGTAAATGGCTGAATTTGTCAACAATACATGATCAAATACTTGCCCATGGTTATACAATGGATGGCTATCAAGCTCATGGCCCACCCAAAAAGAAAACAAATGTGTGGTTGTGGTGGCCAATTCTCCTCCCATGCTCCCATTAGAACATGTAGTGCAGAAAATGTGGGAATTTTCTCCCCTCAAGGACACATCCAACTCATGTGTCAATCTCTCAATCATGCTCTCAACAATAATAAGAAAAATATCAACGAATGAAGGCATGATCAGTACAAAAGTGAAGGAAATATTGATGGCTTCATGTGGTGCTTGAAGATACCAATAGTCTCCTAAACATGTACAACACAGTTTTACAAATTGCTGCTTTAGAAAAGTACAAAGCAAAATTTTTCTTTTTACATGGTTAATCATGCATGTCCTCATATGGTAAATGTTTGGGTGCAACAACTAAACATACATGTGATGATAAAATATTTTCCCAAGGCCACATAAAATATGGTTGCCTCCATCATATAACTTGGCCCAATTCCGATCATGGAGCAATGTGAAAAGCTTGCCCTCTTGTGGAGCAATGCATTGCATAATAATGGTAAGAGTATACAAATTAATAAATGTAAAAAAAAACTTCTTACCATATGCCGGAAGTAAGATGATACATGGATCCATGAGTGAATCCTCCATAGTGTTTTGGAATGCTATGAAGAGGAATGAACCATGTGCTGCAAGAAGATAATCCTTCTCATGCTTGGAAACCCAAGTCAAGAAGAATATGTCATAGTGATAGAGGTTTCCATCCACTACTCTATCATTCTCACCTCCTCCTTGTTCACCAAGTGCATCCAATGTGAAGTGATCCTGGGGATATTCCAACAATAACCCCAAGCTCCCAAGTGACAGCGTTGTTGGCCCATGCAAATAAGCTCCTGCCAACTCATAGCTCCATCCTTTGACATGATGTAATGTTTCCAAATTTTAGCCTCAAGCTAAAAGGAACATTATAGTTGGCATTAGATGAATAAAATGGGTAGGGAGGCCCATTAACCTATTTATAAGAGAATTTAACATTCCTCATGTGAAAAAGGGGAAGAATAAAGTAGTTGGATTGAGCACCTATAGGTGTGAACAGGATTGAATCATGTTGGTTCAGTCATATTTGACCAAGTCCACATGCACTGTCTAGATACATTGTATCTCCATGATGGACTGCGCAGTTTGAATGGAGGACAACTTGCATGGGCTAGGTGGCACATATGGATGGGACCCATTGTGGAGAGGAGAACTTGCTATATATGGAGAGGAGGATAGCCATTGTATTCATGCTTGGATTATTATTTGCTTTGGTCTATTTAGACTTTGCTTCCTCTTGTTGTTTAGCAGGGTTGCAGTGTTGTTTAGCACAAGGGTGTTCCTGTTCGGGAATCCCTGCCTCATCCTCAGGGAAGGAGAGGTTCTTTGGGCTACATTTCCTCATTTATGAATTTTGGCCAAGCTACCTCCTTCATCTACAACTCATTTTCTATTTAGATTTGGGTTGTGTTGCAGGGTGCAGCAAAGGAGGATCTCTTAGAGTCATTGTCGGGCTTGTTTTTCAATGGAGAGCTTGTATATCCATTGGATGATTAGTAAGAAGGACTCTCGGGAATATTTTAATATCTTTGGCATCAGTCCAACCATCTACCATCCCTCACAGCATATTTCCAGTCCATGACTGCGTTATTTTAGTGAGTTGTTGCAGTGGGTAACCCAAAAATGGCTGAAAATCCAAAGTTACAATCTGGCCAAACCATTTTTGGGTTTTTCTGGGTTTTTCTAGTAGAATCTGTGGTTAAAATCTTGGATCATTCTAAGCACGCTAATAGGCTTTCACAGATGGTTCTTTGCCTCAGAAGTAACAATTTCTAGTAGCAGTAGCAATAGCAGTACACATTTCCAGTGCTTGGTTCTTTGGTGTATTTCAGCCATCTTGTGGCTTGAGTGCATTCCTTTTGGAGCACTGTATTTTCTTCTTTTCTGGGCATTGATTTTGTATCTATCAGCCATATTTCATGTATATACATCTACAACAGTAGTTACTCTAACATAGACTGCGCAGTCACTGCTCTCCGACATTTTACACTATTGCAGTATCTCATGTATCTATTGTTTTGATCATTGGAGACTTGTTCTTATGGCTTGAGTGGCATGTCCCTCATGATATTTTGTACATTGTTGTTGATCTATTAACAAAATAATTGTTGGATATTGTTCTCTCTCATGACATGGTCATATTTGCTGTGTTTACAATATTGTGTTCATGTATTGCTGTAGCTCCACATTTGGAATATCTTAAGATATTCCCAATAGTGTAGATTTTTCCTATTTTGGAATATTACAGTGGTATCAAAGCATGATCTCTAGCTCAGTCGGTGGATCTCAACCATCATGCTATCAAGGAGAGAGAAGATGAAGACTCCATTATATGGAGAGAAAAGGGAAGATAAGCTTACAAAGCTTCTTCCAAGATCTGTACAGAGCATTCATGAAGAATTTGAGAAGCTAGTGAGGGAGATATGTACAGGATATCCAAGAGGGTTTGAAACTGAATCAAACTCTAGATTTTCTTATAGGCAGTATGAGCATGCAACCACACCCTATGATGAACAACGCAGTCACATGGCTAGTGTTGCCATGAAAGGAGAAGAAGAAGAAGAAATGCCAAAGAAAGGAACTCTTGGTGGTTTCTTGCATGAGTATGAATCTCAAACTCAGAGGTTTAGAGCTCATGTCACTTTCCTAGAGTTTTGCAAGATCATGGTGAGGAGGAGCAAGCAACATAATGAGGATAGATTTCTTCTATCTATCTTTGATGGTTCCCCTACTTGTTCAGCCAGGGCTTGAATAGAAGAGCTACACACATTTTTGCAGCAGCATCAGATTTCCGAAGATGAAGCCATCAGAGTAGCAGTGCTGCACTTGGGAGGTAAGGTCTATACATGGTGGTTATTTGAGTCATTTACTTTGAAAAATGCAAATACATCTTCCTATGAAATGTTCATTAGAACTTTGATAGAAAGATTTGGTAGAAATGATTCTGAAACACATGTGGAGGAAACAAACACATCAAAACAAACAAAACCCTTGCATGTAATGAAGAAAACCCTAGACTCAGAATCACTGCAGAAAACTATGAAGGAGGCTGATATCTTGCATAATAATTTATTGGAGGCAAGGCCTTCATCTTGTATTTGGCACAAGGAGGCAAAGAGATCCTTTTTCCAAAAGAGGATCCAATCATTGGAGGGTTGCCCACTCATGTTGAGAAGGCTGAGGGCAACAACGCTGTCATTTCTAGAGTTGATCTAGCACTTCATGCAGAGGGAGGAGGAGCTCTTGCTCCAACTAGAGGGATTCTTGCATCTTTGCAAGGGAGTCCCCAGGATCTCATTCATAGAGGTCCAAGCACAATCAGTGAAAAGCATGATTATGCAGCATTGCAGCTGGAAGAAGGAGGAAGCGAGGAAGAGCAACATCATGTGATGAGAGGCACACACCCTTCTCTATTTCAGATAGCTAGTGCAAAGAGAAGGCAGACTGTATTGCGCTGTGAGAGCAAGGGAAAGTTTTCCCAACCATATATACAGTCCACTCTTGACATTGATGTCTCACTGCATCGAGGCATTCCACCAGGGAGGCCACCAGATCTATCATTGATGAAAGACATCTTGTCTTTGGATTCACCGCTCTTGGGTTTTGGAGAGGTGAAGATTTTGGAGGAGAACTTTGGCATGGGGGATTTCAAAGTAGCAGACAGCATCATGAGGAGAGCTTCACATGCCAGATCACCAGCGTTGTCTCTTAGGAGGATTGATCCTTACTGGAGATCTTAGCTCTTAGTTTAGTACTCCAAGGATCTTGGTGCATGCATAATTCTTGATGACCCGAAGGGAGATGATAGATACATAGTGGATGATATGGTCATTTATTCACATGGCAGAGTCTTCTTGACTAGAAATTCTAGTCTCAAGGAGAAGCTGCTGCATGCAGCACATGAGGACTTCTTTTCCATGAATTTTGATGCATATATTTCCTTGGCAGAGGAGTTCATTTGGGAGGGCATTCAGCAAGACATATTGCAGCATATGGAGAGATGCATAGCCCGGATGATGATGGTGAGGATATCACAGCCACTTCCCTACTCTTTGGAGGTGAGGGAGAATTTCCAATTGAGCCATTTCAGCTCAAGACCTCGAGTACATGATGGAGAATGTACAATTCCACTTTATGTTTTGTACTTCTTTCTTTTTATGAGTAGCATATTGTACCAAGGAGGATTATTCCTTCTTACATATTGTATAATGATGTACTTGAAGCCATTTGTAGCATTGAGATTGGCTATCTCATCAGTGGTTTGTGGGGAAAGCCACATGATTTTGGGTGTGCACCATTGACACCCTTTTGTACTTCCATGTTTACATCTTGTAGAATGATTGTGGCAGCAAACAAGTGGCTGGGAAAGCACTTGTTTTTGTTTGATTTGATGCAGGAAAGGAGTGCACTGCGCTAGTTCCATGGGAGGAACCTTGATTCACTCTCTGGTTGTCATTTGGAAACTTGTTTTTATTGTATCTTGCTTCCATGTATTGCTGATTTGTTTATGTTCATGGGGATCTTTGCTTGGAGAGTGGGAGATGATTTGAGGATGTCCCTTGGGAGCATGATCCTCCCCACTTTTCATATGGTACATTCTAGGAGGACCCATGGGCAACCCATGATTGCCACATTACATTTTCCCTCTTCTTGTGGGAAGAACTGCTTGAAAACTTGGAGAGACACTTCATGGATCATGAGGAGCTGGAGGAGTTAGCACAGTCAACTCTTTTCCCTTTGAGGATGAGGGAAGACTCATCTATGAGCCACTCCATTTATATGAGCAAGACATATGGTAAGAGTATTGTTGGATTTCATCTCTTAACCATATATGTGTAGGGATTTTCTCAAAGAAGGAATATCCTTCCCTCTAGATTTTATGGTCTACATAGGGCCATTATGGATTATCACTCCCTAAGAGGATATGGGAGGGAGATTTCTCATGGAGATTGTACTCACATTTCACATTATATCATTCACTTTCTCCATATTGATGAGGAGATTAGGGCAACAAGAAAATGGTGGGAAGGCCACCCATCATTTTATTTTCTATGGCAATGGAGAGTCAAACTACGTTGGCTACATTTGAGGGACCATTTTCCTTCTCCTTTACTTCACATGACAGCCAGCATGATTCTCGTTATGGTTCCCTTGATTGATATTGCTAGAGCTTTTCTTGGGAGCTTGATTGTAGGAGAGACACATTGGGTGAATGTGTCCTTTGAGGGAGAAATTCCTCACCCTTTTTGCACTACATGTTCTGAGGGGAACATGGGACATGATATGGTTACCTTAACAACACATTTGTCACTTTATGAGGTGAGCTATATGATGGTGAAGATGCCATATGATGATTACTTCCAACTCATCATATATGGAGATACTTGGGCCATCATGATTTGCAGCGTTGGAGGAGAGATCCTTGTAGATCTAGTCTTAATCTTGCCACTTGAGGGTGTTATAGCCTAAATCTACCCTAGGCTGAAGGAAGGCAGAGTTCAGGGTAACATCAAACCACACTTAATCTGGTAGCTAGCCCTACCAGATCAGGAGAGGGCTCTCTCCGGGTCAATCTCAGCAAAGATAATCAATAGGGCTTGAGATCACTTGAAATAAAGGCTGATTTTAGGCTAGGTATATAAGTAAAAGAGTTTGATTTTTATCTTGGGAGGTTTTGTTAGAATCAAAGGGAAAGACAGTTTTGGGTCCGGGGATGAGGCCTAGTTTTTGCAGAGTTCTGAATGGGGCAAGGAAGGCAATTGTTTTGATGCTTTGGGTTGAGTGAATGGATAGTTTAGACCGGTGAGGAGCTGAAGAGGGCAAGATGCTTTCAAGAATCCTCTTCAAACAGATGAAAACATGGAGAATTAAACAAAACTCAAGGCAGAGCAAAGCAATCTAATGAATTCCACCTTTATCACTCATTTGTTTAATTTAAGAAGAAAGGAGAAGGGAAATGATACACATAAAAAATCAGTGAACTTACAATCACAGAGAGAAATACACCATCAAAACATAGAGCCACATGGATCCAAAAGAGTGCTGCAAACCCTGGTCTATTCCTTTGCCAAAATGCAGAGATGAAATGTACAATGAAGTGCCAAGCAATCCCAAATGTCCAACCCTGAAAATGACTGAAGAACTGCAAGATATAGACAAGCCTAACCCATCCCCATGCCTCTAGGGGTCGAGCTCACCATTCTAGGAGCTGTTTCAACAAGATATAAACTAAGAACTGGAAAATAGGCAGTGGAACAGCTTGCCTCTATAAGATAGGAAACTGATTCATTCAGTTACATTTCACTTTTTGGTGAATGAATCTACTTGGATGAGTAAAAATGTGCCAAAATTACATCAAAGTCATAAAATTACATCAAGTTACATCAGGAGTTTCACATTTGGAGATAAAAAGTCAAACTGGCCAAAACTAGGCGAAAATCTAAACTGCTGAGTGAAAATTAGGCCAAAATTCCCAATGGGTCGCGCCTGAAATCTCTATGTGTAGCACCATTTTGAGGCTGATTTTGAGGGCCTTCCCAGAGTCCAAATTGAGTGCAGGATAGCTTGTTGGAAATCTCTGCCTGTCTACTTTCCAACCCAAGTATAATTTCTGAATTTGGTTTCCATTTTCCCCTCCAAAAATCAAATCTCCCAACACTGCTTCCTGTGTGTCCAAAAAGTGGCAAAAAGGCCATTTTTAGGGTGTTTTTGACCCTTCAAGCAACCCAAAACTTGTCAAAATCCTTAAGTAATGGGTAGGAATGCATAAATTTTGATGACAAATCTAGAAATGCAAAGTTTTTCTCAAAAGGAGCTGCCAATTATAAGCGCATGCCAAGTGGCACTACGCGTCGGGCAGGGAAATCTGTGTTAAGGCCAAAAAAATCAAAATTGACAAAAATTTTCCCAAATTTCTTGAAATTTGGGCTAGATGTCCACCATCAAGCACTATGCTAGGCCAAAGAAGCTTCAGCCAACATTTGGAGTCTAACATGCCTTTTGCAATGCTTTAGTGCCCTCTTTAGCTTTGCCTTCAGAATCTTGATTCGCGCCTTGCAAACATGATTTCACGCCCAATAATGGTTCTTAATGTGCCTGAGCATGTTCTTTACCTTTTTTGCCTTCTCCAACAGCTTCTCAAGATGAATATTGACCCTCTCAAGACAAGTCTCTCTATCAGCCTCAATCTCCCGCTCAATGGATGTCATCTCGGTTTGGCTTCTTTGGGCAGCTTGCCAGTTCTCACGAATGTTTTGCAACTCCATGATTGTTTGCTGATATTATAACTATTTTTTTGCTGCTCCAGGTAGTTTATGATCCATTGGGATCTTTGCAACTTGACGGTCAAGGTATCAATCTTCGCCTTCTGCTCCTGAATAGTCTCTCTCAACTTTGAGCTTGGAGAGCTCAAATCCTCATCAATCAGTATGAAACCTGTGTCTTGGCCTCCTGAAGGCCTCTCATTCTGCATAGGCCTCTTACCTATGTCTTGTACCTATACCTGTGCTACTGATGATGGCAACGAGACCCCTTCAACCCCAGGTGGAGATAGTACTCGCCAGGCTGCTGCAAATAATCCTGTAGTGCCTCTCTGATAAGTGACATATGTCGGCACACTAGTAGTCTCTGCCTTCTGACCTCCATGCTGATATGAAGGTTCACCTACATCATGAAAAACCTCCGGAGGAACCTAAGGAGCTGTGAAGAAATCATGGGAAATGAACTCCTCCCATGAAATACCCTGCAATCCAAACTGATGTACAACCACAATCTTGATGAGTGCATAGTGATAAATATTGTTGTACTGCTGCTCGGGAGTTTTCCTCTGCACAAGAGTGGTCATTCTCTCGATATTCTAGCACATGAAATAAGGGATGCTCATCATCCTCACCTTGGTGAAATGCATCAATAATCTGGTATGATAGGCATAGAGGCATGAAAACTGGCCCTCACAAATGAAATATCTGATAATGAGCTTCATCAGAGGTGCATAGGAATCCTTTAGAAACCGAAATGGAAACACTCTGCTGAGTTGCCTCACAAATCGAGGCCTGATATATGGTTCATAATGCACTCTGTCCACCTACTGTCTTTTGTTCCAGCGTTCACCCACATTCGGTATTCCGGTTGCTTGAGAGATATTTTCCGGTTTCAAAGTGAAAGTTACACCAGCAAGGGTGACCTGAACGTCATGTAAATGCAATAAAAACAAACGAGCCAACTCCTGATGATAATGGATCCTAGCAATCATTTCACAGAACTGATAGCATGACTGTTGTTGGAAACATGTCATGGCAAGTGGGCAAGCATGCAATTCAGTCAATGAGGTGGGCTCCTCTCTCACATGTCTGCCACCTTTACGAGGCCTTCTAGGTGCATGTAGCTCAATGGTAGAATCACTATCTCGATCATATGATGTATCAGTTTCTGTCTCCATGATGTCCAAGATCTATGCAAGATGTATGTTGGCTTGTATGAGATGAAAATGAGAATTTGGGTGATTTTGTTTTAATTGCCAAATATATGGTAGTGTGGGAGGGACTGTGGGGAAATAGGGCAGTGGGGACAATGAAGTTTTGTCAAGTGGAATTTGCCTTTTGAAAACTTGTGATTTGAAAATTTTAGGGACAAGGGACAGCCACTTGATTTTTTGGGATTTGGGGAAATTTTGCAAATGGAATAGGGATAATGGGAATGAGATGAGTATGAGTGTCTTTAGGGATGTAAGGGAATAGGGGATGGATTGTAGTGATAGGATAACAGTGACAGGGAGGAATGAACAAGGTGAGGAATGAAAAAGTCTGGCACAAAACCAATTTTAAAACTCCAACTTCAAAACCCTAGGGAGCAACTTTCAACAAGATGAGAGGGTTTAAGTTTTTGCGTATCAAATTCTCATAATCAATCATATAATCAACACCAAGCATGAGTTTATGGACAGTAGAAGATCACATGAACTTACTTGAGCAAAAAAAACCGAGTCGATTTGGAGTTTTTGGAAGCAATGGAAAAAATTGGTGTTTCAGTTCAATGTGCCGCGACCACTGCCCAGTGCGTTGCGCCCCTCCAATGCACCACGCTGGTTTAAATTTGCACAGAGAA
This sequence comes from Pinus albicaulis, assembly GCA_034641835.2. Taxonomy (NCBI): domain Eukaryota; kingdom Viridiplantae; phylum Streptophyta; class Pinopsida; order Pinales; family Pinaceae; genus Pinus; species Pinus albicaulis. The sequence continues at coordinate 810,233,460 of CM076571.1, forward strand.
GAGCGGCCCTATGCACCACGCTCAGCCTATGCGTCGCGACCACCACCCAGTGCGTCGCGCTCTGGAATTTCTAAACAATCTGCCCCCAAATCACAGTTTCGCCCTCCACGATTTCTTTGCTCCTCAATGCTATCTCTTGACATGCAAATGGAGTTTTGAAATTTGGAAATATCTTATGTATACCAAGGATTTTGATTTTTTATTTTAAAACCCACTTTATTATGTTTGAAAACTTTGGCACTTTTTCAAAAGAGCTCTGTCTTACTTGGTTTTGATTTTTGAACTAAATGATGAGTTTCTTGTCTGTTTTGCAGGGATGGATGGCATGAATTTTTGGCAAAGGCAACCAAGGCTGCGAATGGAGCATTATTACAACTGAAGAATTTTTAAAATTGCATTAGATTTGGTACAAAAGGATAAAATAGACAATTTTTCTTCAAAATAGGGTTTTGAAGAAAAATCATTTTTGAACATATGATAATGAAATTTTTGCAGTGAAACCTTATTTGAAGCTTCCTCATGTGCCTGCTGACATTATTAAACACTCTGAAGACCAGATTAATGAGACCCTAGACCTAATGAGACTAAAAATCCTAAAATGACTCTTTGCCAACTAGGAGACCAAAAATGACTGTAAATGATTTTGATGAACAGAACTAGACCAGCAGGTACATGACATGAGGGATATGAATGACACGACCCTTACGTCAGATGATCCATGCTCCCAATGGAATGCAGCTGACTGAACTGAATGAGACACCTAAAATGAAATGCAACAAGAGAAATTTGATCTCTGACGGAGGGATGAAGATACCGACTCTAACATTGGCTCCAATGGGGATGGTAGCTCCTTGGAGGTGCCAAGAACTACAGATTTCTGGGAGAGTAGGCAGTGCCTTCGTCCATTGGGCTATGGAGTCCATAACTTCGACAAATCAACACAAGACTTGTGACTCATTTTATTGACTGAAACTTGACTTAAACCGACTCAATTTTGAAACCAAAATGACTAAAAGACCTGACTTGACAAACTCAAACCAAAGCTGAAATCAATCTCCAGAGTTATAGCCTTCAACTCGGGCCCCAAACTGAAGAAAAGATCACAGCACATACTTGCAATGAAACTAAAATAAACTGGTATGTACAGTGAGAATGTAAAACAACAGAAAACATTTCAGAAATGATACCGCTTGAGCAGTTGACCATTGACCGGCCCTCCTGGAAAATCTTCCTCGTTCATCTCCTTCAGAAGAAAAGCATTCTGACTCCGATATGCAACGATTTTAAAGGTTCCTTTCCAAATATTTTCGAACTTACCATGCTTACCCTTTTCCTCATTTCTTGCATCCCATTTCAGCACCACTTCTTCCAATTGAAATTTGTCCGCTTTGGCTTTTCTGTCATATATTTTATTACATTAGGGGAATTTTGAGGTTTAAAATGGGCCTCATAAGAAAAATGTACAACAAAAATAAACTTTATAACAACCAATAGGATTCAAGATGATGATGTCATCCATAATGGATGATTCACCATTTTTGGAGTAAAAAAGTAAAAATATTAAAAAATAATAAAATAATAAAAACTACTTTTTCAACTCGTATTTTAAACTTATCTCCCAAAATTTTTACTCAAATTTCGAGCGGGAGTACTCGTTGGATGCGGAATTTAATTCCTCATCCAAGGAGTACCCATGTTGCATACTTTCGATGAACTCTTCTACACGAAAAATGAGAAATACATAAAAAAACGTGATTTTAATCACGTTTTTTATGTATTTCTCATTTTTCGTGTAGTAGGACCTATCGAAAGTATGCAACATGGGTACTCCTTGGATGGGGAATTAAATTCCGCATCCAACGAGTACTCCCGCTCGAAATTTGAGTAAAAACTTTGGGAGATAAGTTGAAAATATGAATTGAAAAAGTAGTTTTTTCATTTTTCCCTCTAAAATCTGATGATGTCATCAAATCTTATTAGATTTTTTCCACTATTATTTTATAATTTCCTTAGGAGGCCCATTTAGATCCCAAATTTCCTAATGAATTTCTTGCAGAGTCTTGAACGTGTTTTGGAAAAATTCTTCTCTAATCTGCTGCAAATGGATCATTTGATTTATTCTCCTTTGCATATGATCGTCTTCACTGCCAGCTTCCTGCAGAAGTTTGACCACTGGAACTGCGAGAGAGGTAGGAAATACCGTGTCAACTCCATATACTAGCTCAAAGGGGGACATACCAATGGATTTTTTCTGACTCACTTGGTCTGCCCAAAGTGCATTGACCAACTTCTTATGCCAACTTTTCTTGTTAATTTCCAACAGCTTTTTAATAATGTTGACTAAAGATTTGTTCAAAGACTCGGCTAGTCCGTTGCCTTGTGGATGATAAGCGGTTGAGTGTCCCAAAGTGATGTGATACTTGTTACAAAACTCAACCATCCTTTTTTATTTGAAAGCTGTTGCATTATCAGTAATTAATTTATTCGGGCAACCAAAGTGGGACAAAATATTATTCTCAAGGAATGAAATTATTACTGAATCCGTAGCTTGCCTGGTGGGAATTGCTTCAATCCATTTCGTGAAATAATATGTCGCTGTGAGGATCCATTTATGTTGAGCTGAAGAAGCAGGATGGATCTCGCCAATGAAATCCAAACCCCATTGCTGAAAAGGAGCACTTACTTCAATGGGCTTAAGCGGAAAAGGCTGCAATTTCTTCCTCCCTTCAAAAATCTGACATTCATGACAGCTTTTGACAGTCTTATACACATCAGAAAAGAGTGTCGGCCAATAATATCCCGCTCTCAAAATTTTGTTTGCCGTTGTTTTCCAGAAAAGGTGACCTCCGCAATCTCCCTTATGAAAATCCTCCATAACCTGCTTCGCTTCTTCTTCCACCAAACAGTTTAGCAAAGCACCACCAGGATCTTTCCAATAGAGTGCATTGTTCAAAATACAAAAATTAGCAGCCTTCAATTTCAGAGTTCTACTTTTTTTTTTAGCCATGCTTGGCGGTGGTGACAAGTTTTGGAGCACATATACAATATCTAAATACCAAGGAGAATGAACAAAGATTTCTGATACCTGAATTAGCGAATTTTCTTCATTTACCTCGGACATAACAGCAATGAGATTAATGTCCAAGGCATGTAAATTTGACTCAGCCATTAGCTTAGCCAGCCCTTGTCCTTTGATAAGCTTTGTAGGCTTTATCTCCACATCATACTCCAACAAGGCAACAATCCATTTGCCTCGTCTCCCTTCTGGATCTATTTGCACTAAAACATCCTTAACAGCAACATTAGGAACATAAGCAAGAATATGAGAATGCAGAATATATACTTGAAAATCTTTCAATGCTTTCACTAAGGCAAGAGCTTGCTTCTCAATAATGTTATATTTTAAGGCTGCATCTCTTATGGTTCGGCTGAAAAAATAAATTGGTTTTTCATGCTGATCTCTTTTCTGCATCAATACTGCTGCCATAGTATGCTCCGAAGCAAATGAAAACAAAATAAAATCCTGAGTATAGTCTGGGATAATCAATACCAGAGCTGAATAAAGAGCCAACTTCACTAAATTGAAAGACTTTACAGCCTCCTCAGTCCACTTCACTATGCTATCTTTCTTAAGCATGTTTGTAATCTCCCTTAGATGTTCTGCTAGATTAGGCACAAAGCGGCGCAAGAAATTCATCTTACCATTAAATGATTGGATCTCCTTTTTGTTTCGAGGAAGATCAATTTTCTAAATAGCTTCTACTCGGGCTGGGTCAATGCGGATGCCATCTTTTGATATTATGTGACCAAGAAGTTTTCCCTCATCCATGGCAAACAAAATCTTCTTCAGATTGAGTGACACACCATACTTTCTACATTGCTGAAAAAAAATCTTCAAATGGTAAAGGTGCTCTTCATCTGAATTAGAAAAGATTGTCAAATCATCAAGATACACAACTAGAAAAACATCTTTCTCATTCGCAAATTCCATATCCATTGCTCGCTGAAAGGTCGCACTAGCATTCTTCAAACCGAAAGGCATTTTAGCATAATGGAAAGTTCCCCACGGAGTGGTGAACGCTGTTTTGTCTCTATCATCCTCATGAACCAGAATTTGGTTATAACCGGAATAACCATCGAGTAGCGACATACGAGATGCTCCAAATAATCGCTGAAGTATGTGATCCATTTTGGGCAATGGATAATTATCTTTCAAAGAAACCTTATTCAGATTCCTAAAATCAATGCACAAACAAATCTCACCTTTTTTCTTGCGGACGGGCACCAAATTAGAAATCCAATATGAAAATATTATAGGCACAATGATACCAGCCTTGTACAATCGATTCACTTCCTTCTCAATTGAGGGCAGCAACTTCGGATTTATTCTTCTCAACTTCTGCCTGAAGGGCTTTTGATTTGGCTTGATAGGAATGGTGCGCTGAATTATATTTGTATCATATGTCTTCAAATCTGAATATTCCCAAGCAAATACATCAGCAAAATATGACAACAAACTGATATACTTTGATTTTACCTCTAGTGGCAATGCTTTGGACAATTTCACCATCTTTGGATTTTTAGCTGATCCAATGTTCACATCTTCAACTCCCTTTTCGGTTGGTCGCAAGGTTGGTTTTCGGGCTACGTCATCTTGATCGAAAAGCTCCTCTAAAGGTATTAGACCTTTAGGAATGACATTATCCTTTAGCTGCAATACTTCCATCTGATTTACTTGCACATCAGCCCCACCATCATCATGCTCCACATCAATTGAAGTGTCTCTGAATTTGCCTTCATTTTGCAGAAATTCATCAATCTCTTCATCATCTTGAAACACTTGCCAATACCTTTGATTGTCCGGGACAGTCGGACGATGCTTCACATGAATTTCAAATTTGTTACTTGAGTTCATCGGAATTTTTAAGTTATTTACTGCCTTTGCAAGTGCATCTGCAATACCATTCTGAATACGAGGGACACAAGTCAAAGTATAGTCTGAAAACAATTTCAAGATATGAAGGACAAAATTTCGGTAAGCCTGCATTCGAGGATGCTTAGCTTGGTATTCACCCTTCACTTGCTTGATTACCAACTCGGAGTCGCCATACACTGCAATCCTCTTAGCATTTAACTTTCTAAGAATTTTCAGACCAGCCATTAAAGCTTCGTATTCAGCCTCATTATTTGAACAATCAAAAGCTAATTTATAAGAACAGACCCTTACATTACTCGGTACCTTGTTTGGGGTGGAAAAAGGGTTGCGTGCCCAAATGCCAATTCCAGCACCATCACTTCCTACTGCACCATCAAAATCCATGGTCCATAAACCATCTTCATCTTCTTCCAAGTGCT